>SKCR01045693.1:0-51666 GCA_019454045.1 Zanthoxylum bungeanum | reverse complement strand
GTTTCATGTTGATTGGATTTCATTTGGATGAGTTTTGAAGCATGAAATGACCAAATGGTCAAATAAGGCACCAAATGGTGCTCTCGGCTTTGTGAGGAATAATTGGGGATTTTGGTTGCTTTGGTGTTTTGATGTTTTGAACATCATAAGTTCATCCTAGAAATGATTTAGAATCATTCAAAATTGATTGGATCAATTTCGGACTAAAACGGACAAAAAACCAAAGCAAGGGTATTTCGGTAAATTCACTTAAAATTGTTTTATTGAATTTATTTTCATAATTTGATTATTGGAATATTAAATAAATATGTTTATTTAATTAATCCGAGAAAAAGTTTTGAAATCTGAAAATCGGATTTTCACCGCTTCCGCTGCGTTACCGGATTCACCCCCTAAATAACCCCTTCAGCTTGTTCACTTGATTCAATACACCCATTGCTGGGACTTTGTCTCAGGAGGTTTGAACCTTACACGCTCTTTTTCCCTGCACGCGTAAAACCTGCGCAAACAGTTTTTGGCGACCATAGTGGGAGGATTGGTGTAACAAAGTGGAGATGCCTCCGAAAAGAAACGCTCAGACTGGCTCAACCGCGGAGGAAGGTGGACTGGAGCAAACCAACAAGCCCAACGTTCCAGCCATAGTGGGTCAGTTCGAGGGTCTAGCAGATGTCAGCCGATACGAACCAATGAGGGAGCTCAGCCCTAATGCGATGCGCGCATTGATTGGCGAATTCACACAGGATGTTGTCAAACAGGTCAGGCTCCAAAATGCGCATGTCGTGGACAAATTCGTATCGACTAGTAACTTGCACTATGAAAATATGGCCAAACATTTAAGGTCAATGAACGAATTGGTGGCCAAATGTATAAGCGGCGGAACAGCGCTGCCGTCGACCACGCCTCTCCCTACAGTAGGCAGTCAGGAAGCTGGTCCTAGTGGTGTTCCCCTGTAAGGAACCAATACCCCTATGGTTCCCAGAGGAGGGACGAGCCCTGGAGGGCACGGCCCACAATTAGGGCCAAACATTCACCAAGGGCCAAATATGGCTCAACATGAAATCGTGGTGCCTCAGGGTGTCCAAACTTCCCAGGGACAGAATCATGATTATGTCCCACTCCCGAGAGGGCCGCAACCGCCCCTATAGCCGTGCCATTCAACGGCAACGATATGCTAAGGGAGAAAATGACCGAAATCCTGCAAAACCAATTCGGTCTAGGCATACGACTAATTCGGCCTAGATATCGGAAGCCATACCCTGATTGGGTCGATGTGGCTTATCATTGGCCGAGGAATTACAGGATACCAGATTTTACCCTCTTTAAGGGATCTGGAGAGGTTTCCACTATGGAGCACATAGGACGCTTCACCCTTCACTGTGGGGAAGTCAATGATTTCCATAGACTAAGGTTGTTTCATGGTTCGTTATCAGGGGAGGCTTTCTCCTGGTATGTCAGCTTACCAGCCAATTCAGTAGAAAGTTGGCAGCAAATGGAGCAACTGTTCCATGCGCAGTTTTATAAGGCCGAATCTGAAGTGGTCTTAGCTGATTTGGCAAATTTGAGACAATTGCCAGGGGAATGGGCCGAGACGTTTCTACAACGATTTAAGGTAGCCCGAGGCCGATGTTACGTGCCTTTGCCCGAAAAGGAGTTCGTAAGAATCGCTCAAGGATGCCTGAATCTCGATCTGAAGAAGAAGTTCCAGGATCGTGAGTTTTGGGACCTTCCCCAACTCATTACCAGTGTGGTGCGCTATGAGCGATTATTACGAGAAGAGGAGCAGATGAAAAATTCGAGCAAAGGGACGTATTACAGAAATATTGACTACGAGATGGGCGAAGTGAACGCCGACTCGGCCGATCTATGTTTGGCCGAATTGGTGAAAGGGAAACCCTACGTCTGCAAAACGTGGGCAGAACCCCAAACCAATGAGACGAGTGATAAAAAGAGCAGGAAATTCTCCTTCGACATTACTAAAGTCGAAGCTATATTTGACCAATTGTACAAAGATAAGCAAATCAGCTTGAGCGACAGACATACGTTGCCAACAACCGAGCAAATCGGCAGTAAAAAATACTGCAAATGGCATAATGCATGGTCTCACACAACTAACAATTGCCTTGTAGTTCGCAATGTTTTGCAGGATGCCATAGAATCCGGACGAATCATGTTCGAAAAGAAGATGGCAGTAGACAGCAATCTTTTCCCGAAATCGGCGGAGTTAAATATGATCAACCCAGTCCCTACAAGGATAAACCGGCCGAGGGTAAAGGTAGTGCTGGATGAAAGACAACACCGCCACCGCCCGAGCGCGCTGGAGAGGATCAAGGAACCTGCAGAACGAAAAGACAAGAAAGACATTTGTGTGAGGTGCAAGAACAGCATTGAATGGATGAATGAGCTAGAAGACACTTGCGAGAGGCATGTGAAGAGAGAATCATCCTGGCAGCCACGAACCTTTACACCAAGGTTCTATGGAGAAAATTTGAACTTCGTCCAGAACGTGAGGACATTTCGGCCAAAGATCCATCGGCCCAACGTGTGGCACTCATACCGAAAGTCATACCCAGGACAGCAGGCGAACTCAGGGCGACGGGCAGACGAAAAATATCCTCCCATAGATGAAATGACAAGGACACAGCTGAGGAGGCACCAAAGGAACTACGGCCGCATGATGCGCCGACAGAACGAGGCAAAGGCTGCCACCGGCCATAGCCCTCATGCCACAGAGAAGTCAAAAGACCACATGAAGGCACATGACGAGAAAAGAAGGAAAGTGACCAATGGTGATGAGTACACTAAGCTTCATGGAAGGAAACGGGAAGGGACCGATGATGAGGAGCCTCCCATCGTCATCCAATTCAGCAACATGCCACCAGTCGTGGCAAATCACTACTTGTTGCCCAGAGAGTTCCGGGGAAATGACAATGGGGAAGCTGGACAGAGTGACGATATTTATGAGGGAGATGAGGCCGAATCTGCGGCACTCTCCATAACAGACGGAAATACTGCAAGCCAAGAGCCGAAGAGGAAGAACTGACGGATATAGAAGAGGAGATTGATGTCAGGACGGAAGCCAGGAGAAGGGGAATTTCGCAAAATCGGCTTCTGAAAGAACTATATGAGGCCGGGAATCCAGCAGTCGGAACACTGGGAGAAGACCTAGGGCAATACCCATTCCTCGTTCTGTATGGAACGCCTAAGGTAAAGCGGGCTGTCACCAAGGCCGAGAAGAGAAGGTTGACCATCAATCACATCTCCCAGGAGATACCTCCCACACTGCCACCTTCTCAGTGGGATATGGAAGAAGAGTCATCCCAAGTCAACAAAGGGGGAGATCAAGCCATGGAAATTGGCACGTCAGGGAAAGTGATTTTCCCAAAGCCACCAGCTCAGATGACAAAGCACCTAAGACCATTATACGTGAAGGCAAAGGCCAATGGCATCCCCGTATCCAAGGTACTGATTGATAACGGAGCAGCCATCAATGCAATTCCAGTTAAGATGCTGGGGCGTTTGGCCAAGTCCGAGGAGGACCTCCTCCCCACAGAAGTAGTCCTCACTAGTTTTAACGGAGGAGCGACGACTGCGAAATTAGTTATACCACTGGACTTGCAGGTGGGAAGCACTACGAAGACGGTGGTGTTTTTCGTCATAGATGGGCCAACCTCATACAATATGCTTCTGGGACGAGACTGGATACACGGCAGCCGATGCATCCCATCATCCCTCCATCAGTGCCTGGTTTTCTGGAACCAAAGGGATGAAGTGGAAATCGTACACGCCGACAACAAGCCCTTCGCCGCAGACACGAACTTGGCCGAATACTATATGTATGAGGGAAACTACGGGCCAACCAGAGTTCTGAACGAATGAGAGAGCCCAACCATCGTAGCCCAGAATGACGAGCCATGCCCCACTGGATTGTTAAACGACTTGTTCGCACAAACAAGACCAACCACAGTGGTCTTCGGAGAACCCACACACGTCGGTATCAATGAAGCACGGCCAGAGTAAAGGGCAAGCTGCCCTTGCGGCCTCTAAGGCCAATTTAATGGCCTATGTTCTAGAACGAAAAAATGAGGACGAGGCGTTGGCCGCTGTTTCGGCCTTAAGAGGGAAACTGCTGACGCAGCAGATGGAGGATAAGGTGAAAGAACTGTGTGGGGTGGACTGTTTGATAGAGGGAGAAGACGCACTGGAGGACGAATACGCGCTGAACGGACGACGCAAGACAAACTTCTCAAGAGGACAAGATGCTCTAGAAGAGGTAAATCTGAGGGATGAATACAATAAGCGCATAACTTATGTCAGCAAGGAATTGAGCCCCCAGGGAAGACCATGGCATTCTCCTCCCTATTAAAGCTAAAGGGAGAGGACGAATTCGTCTGGACCGAAGAGCACCAATAAGCATTCAACAGTCTGAAAAGGTATTTATCACAGCCACCAGTAATGTTGCCTCCAGTGTCAGGGAGACCAATAAAGTTGTACATAGCAGCTGAGGAACAGTCCATAGCTGGGATGATCGCACAGGACGACGACATAAATGTTGAGAGAGCCATTTATTACATCAGCAGGCAATTGCTGACTTATGAATGTAATTATTCTCCCATAGAGAAGTTATGTTTGGCTTTATATTTTACATGTAATGGCTTTATTCCCCCAGGTGGTGAGTAGGTCACGCTCATTAGCAATGACTTGCTTAAGCGTATCCACTCGGGGCATGCTGCTTACTTGGGAGTACGGGTTCTCTGGACTAAGGAACCAGCCATACGATGGGCTGGTCTCTCGGGGACCTGATGAAGGGCGAAAGGGAATGGACGTCAGATCAGCCCTCAATTGGAGCTGCCACCTTCCCTGAAACGGGGGAAGTAATGACCGGCAAAGATCGCCTCGATCCCCTCCAGGGTGATGGTTTTCCCCAGAAAGAAAGAACCAGATAGTTGGTCAGGCGGGAATGAAGAGCATCTACAGCAATAGTCGTGATTATCCAACTGAATTTGCTACAGACCAGGAGTGAAGGAAGAACGAACCACAATAAAAGATGAAATTCACCTCGATCGTCCCTCTCAGTTCAATCGAGGTAAATTTGGGGGACAATTGTTGGCCGATAAAATCCCCGCAGGGCGAATTCGTCCTAGAACGAGAAAATGTGCGAAAAGAATAAGGGCAATAGGCGAAGAGTGACAACAGACTTAGAACGATCGAGCCAATCACCAGAACGAAAACGTGCGATGCAGTTATCTTCACTACCAAAGCAGTTGAGCGGTTGTTCCTCCACGATCAGGCAGTTAAGGCACACGACCCAGCAGTTACAAGCACTACTCAGAACTGCATAAAAAGATGGTGGAACTGCTTAAATCGGTTATCAAGCGGCACTATAAAAGCTCGCCTATCCCGAAAGGAGGAAAAAAGAAAATGAAGACTCAATCGAGCATATTTTATCTTTTTATTTCTTAGCTTGTAACCTAGGACTGTAACTTGTGTGCTTGTGCCCCTTGGAGGCTTGTTCACTTGATTCAATACACCCATTGCTGGGACTTTGTCTCAGGAGGTTTGAACCTTACACGCTCTTTTTCCCTGCACGCGTAAAACCTGCGCAAACACATTCATGTCAACATGAACAAAAGTGTAAAAAAAAATAGAGAAAAAAAAACAAAAAAATACAAATGATCCAAATCCATTCGTCAAATCAATTATCATGCAATAACATGATTCTTTTTTTGGCCTTGCAACTTATCTATGCATTTGCACGTTTCATGAAGCTTATTTTTTAGCCTGACTTCTTGATTTGTGAATGAAGTTGATACGTGACTTCTAAATTTGTATGAATGTGGGTTATGTTGTTTGAATCTAAATTCTTATTATTTTTAATATTGCAACTTGAAGTTTAACAATATAAATAATTCAGAACCTGAAATTATGAGTTTCAATCTTAAAATCAGAACTCGTTGTTCTAATTCAGAATGTGAAGTTCTGAATTTCAATTTTTAAACTAGAACATGTAATTCTAATTTATTATATTATGTTTTATGTATTATTTTTATTGTTTTATGAGTATGCTCAGTGGTTGCCGTTAATTTGAATCATCCACATTAGAATTTAAAAACTATGTTTTTATTTCATGGTTTATTTTTTTTACTTTCATTTTATTTTATTTTTCTATGATTATTAAAAAAAAAAAGTCTATTGGAACATGAAGTTAATCTCTAAATTAGAACCTGAAGTTTTAAATCTACAAAATAATTATAAAACTTGAAGTTCTAGATCTATAAAATAATTATAGAACCTGAAGTTCTATATTTACACTACAATTGAATAACTTGAAGTTCTAATCTCATTAATTAAATTTTAATATTAAAACCTGAATTTTTAAATCCATGATAAAACATGTAGTTCTAAACTCAATCAATTAGACTTTAGATTAAAACCCGCAGTTTTAAATCTACTATAGAACTCGAAGTTCTAAATCTATAATATCATATTTATGAACTTGAAATTCTAAATATTAATCTTATCAATTAGAAATCGAAGTCATGAAATATAACTTCCCTTTTAGGACATGATGTTCTAAATAAAAATATAAGATTGGAACCTGAAGTTTTAGATCAAATAAATATTTTTAAAGATAATATGAAATTCCAAATATATATATATATATATATATATATGTAATTTTTGTTTGCATCATTCGAGTTTATGTGATTTTTTTATTTTCTAATTTATTTTATCTTTATTCTTTTGAATTATATTATATATATTATTATTTATGATAGAAGTTTACAATAATAAAGAGCTAATCAGACCTGAAGTTCAAATTAGTCTCTACTATCAAAATTTATAGTTCTTAGCAATAATTTATAAACAAAACATAATGTTCTCATTGAACACGAAAGTCAATTTCTTAATATTTCCAATATTGAATATTAATTCCAACTACGTATAAATATAATAGAGAAACTCCGCTGCAGTAAAGGTATAAGGCTCTGGTAAGTGGAATCATAACACATTTGTGAATAAAAAATTATAATTTTATATTACTCTCTTTATTTACTTTAAAATTATTTATTTTCATTTACTTTCTCCTTACCGTCTTGAAATATTATTTTAAGTTTATTAGGATTTGAATCATCACCGGATGTGATATGTTTAGGATAAAAGGTTAGATCTTTCAAATATCTAGAAGATATTTAGTACTTTCAAATATCCTGAAGATATTACTTTGACTGATACAAAAATACAATGATTATGTACTTGATGTATACAAAATTTATATCTTATTTATAGATATCATTGATTAACATTTATAAAGATTTTTAGAAATCATATACACTTACAAAATAAATTATCCGCTCTCGAAATAAGAGGAAGAGATATGTTTAGTTGATAGTGTTGTTATATATTTTTCGAGATAAAAAATATTTCTCGAACTTAATATTAATTGAAGGCTCTGAAAGAGCCATAATTTTAGTAGCAAGTGGAATTAAACTATATATCGAAAATATTTTATATTCAGCCATATCCAGTTGAAATATGCTGAATTTCAAAGATATCCTCCGAAATGACTATCATATCCAGACACAAGTATATATTTACCATTGGTAATTACAAATAAATTAGAATTTGAAGTTTTTAGTTGTAACTCTTAGAACCAAAAGTTATACATCTATCATTTTCATATATGAACCTGGAGTTTAGAAAATTAATCATATAAATTAGAATTGAAAGTTATACGGTAATTTTTAAATCTAAACCTGAAGTTTAGAGTTATGAATTGTAAAAGAGAATTCGAAATTTTAGGGAACAAAATAAAATTTATATGATTAAACATTTAGAACCTAAAGTTCTAAGCTTACAGTATCATATATATGAACTTGAAGTTCTATACATAATTATGAAATTTTTATTCTGGATGTCTTATTATAATACTTTATTCCATGGGGTATAAATATTGAAATGTAAATCCAAACTATGTGCTTGGAATGTACCATTAAGGAAAATAAATATTCATGAATGATGAATATTTTCTTCTGCCATATTTTGCAAGAGAGCTTGAAGCTCTGTCTACTATAGTAAAACATAGTTAGTCTACTATTATTGAGTTTAACTCAATTTTATCTAACATTACTTCACAACTGAAATTGTGAGTTTAATTGGAAATACGATATTTATTATTCCTTGAAGTGAATGTAAAATACATATCATAATTGATATATAAATGTAAAAGAATGATATGATTAATGTCCTGACAATAGTCACGAATCCCCATGATGATAAAGTGATAAAATATATATAACCAACAAATAAGAAATATTAGAGTGGCTAAAGATCCAGCAGATCTTGTTCATCTTACTGTGTCGAATCTCTTTGAAACTAAATATAGAAAATTAGATGTCAATTATTATTTTATACTATGTACTTTGTTTATGTTTGACTTTTAGATATTAATATTGATTGAAGCAAAACTACATATGGTCTTACTGACCTAACTGAAGAATCGTATTAGCAATTGAAATTTCTAAGAAATTATCTTTTACATATTACCATTTAAATGAGACAATTTTCATCTTTTTAAAATAAATGAAGCTTTCTAAAGTAAGTCACACACTTTCTTATAAAATTGTTACTATGTCATATTTGAATTCTCACACCAATCAATGTGAAAATGAAGTGTGAATGATAGTTCATTTGCAAAAAAATTACAAATCAATTATGTGATGCATTTATAAAGGCATCAAAAGTAACCAAGTCACATATACTAGTTGTTTATACACTAATTCTGGTGATTGTTCATGTGGAACAATCTAGTGTAAAAACAGCTAATGGATTATTTGTTACACGTCAGAAGTGTGGCAGCCCACTTGATTCAAAAGATATTGTTCCCCGTAAGAGAATAATAAGAGATCATGATCTTGTTACAAATAATGATCGAGCTATAAATACACACACATTCTTAGAATCAATAATTCCAGAAGAATTAGTAATCACTGAAGAGACCCAAGTCCCTAAAGAAACAAAAGCTTCTAAAAAGACAAAATTTACAAATTATATTTATACAAAAGTAATGCGGGATCGTAATGAATTAGTCATCGATAATATATTTGCGTTCACATTAGCTACTAAATGATTTTTGAACCTCAAACTATCGATGAATGTAGACAAAGATATGATTAGCTTTAATAGAAAGAAGAAATTCAAGTAAAATTAACTTATTTGGCCAAACATGAAGTATTTGGACTCGTAGTCCAAACACCCGAAGATGTCAAACCAGTTGGTTACAAATAGGCTATCGTTTTTGCGTGATTTTCATTTGCCCCAGCTGAGACGTAGGAGCTACTAAATGATTGGCAAATAAAACTGATGATTATTCTTAAATGCTCTCTTGTATATACGAAAACGTAATTGTACGGGCCAAATTTAGCCCAAGGGCAATTTCGACCTTTTACCTCAGGCCAAGTTGCCATCACAGATTCATTCTCTCAGGAAGCCCGGATTTAATGTATATCGGCCCAATGACTCGCAGGCCCATACCAGTACAGATCCAAGGACCCACCGTACGATAACCCATGTAACACTCAGATACATAAACACCATTTATAACCCAACCGTTTTCAATCTTCATGACTGCCCATAATTCTCCTTTATGATGCGACAGTTACCAACACACCAAACGTATGTCAATTAAACGTATTCATGAGTCTCACCTCAAATAACTTATAAAAGGAACTGAAGTCTAACAGGGATGGGACTTCTAGCTCTCCCACTCACAACTCTGAGACATCCTCAAGCTCAGCATATCTCCGACCGATCGCCCTCACGGCACCCTACTAAGTTCAAGGTAATATCCAACTTTTGTCTTCCCACCTTCTACACTCCTTAGTACCTTCAATGACTTGAGCGTCGGAGTGCCCCTGGCACCCACCACACCGGTGGGCAGTACTCCCCCTCACTCTACATCTTTGTTTTGCAGGATCGCAGTGCCCCATCCTGACGAAATCTCGATTGTAGACCTGGAGCGAAAATCAGCGTCTACAGTAATGAACATAACGAAATCATCAGATACAAAGTGCGACTAGCTGTACAAGGTTTCTCTCAAAGATCGGATATTGACTATGAGGATACATATTCTCCAGTGATTGATACCATTACGTTTTGATTTTTAATCAGTTTGGCAGTCTCTGAAAGAATGGACATGCTTCTTATGGACGTAGTGACAACATATTTATATGGGTCACTGGACATTGATATTTACATGAAAATCCCCGAAAGATTGAAAATACTTGAAGCATATAAATCAAATGATCATAAACTGTGTTCAGTCAAGTCACAACGATCTTTATATGGTTTGAAACAATCTGGATGCATGTGGTATAATAGTTTGAGTGATTATTGATGAAACAATAATATATAAATAATCATAAATGCCCATGCATATTTATTAGAAAGTCGGAAACTGGATTTGCTATTATAGCAGTATATGTCGATGAATGAACTTAATTGGAACTTCTGAAGAGCTTCTAAACACTGTTGAATATTTGAAAAGATAATTTGATATGAAAGACTTGGGAAAATGAAATATTATCTCGGCTTGCAGATCGAGCATAAAACTAACGGAGTGTTTATCCATCAGTCTGCTTATATTGAGAAGATTTTAAAATATTTCAATATGGATAATGCTCATCATTAATGTATGGGCAAAATTTGGGCCAATGGTATTACCGACTTTTCACCCCAGACCCTATATCAGATACAACCCAAATCCCTTCTTCAAATAGTACCCAAACAAAACATGGGCCAAAGACCCAATTACCTTATCAGGCCCATACACCAAGAGAGGCCAACCTTCTGGCTTGCCAGCTACCCAAACCTAAAATTCCTAAATCAATGTTAGTAACTGTTAGGGTTGGTGCTCAGAGTGCCAATCCGGATCGTATTTATGTCCGATTCATGAATACGATCAATGTTTTTTTTTCCATAATATTACTTATTTAATGGTAGCACCTCTTGTCTTTTATATACATATTCGATCTAATTACGATTAGATATCTAATTATGATTAGATTGAAACTAAATCTGATTTAGTGATACGTGTATATTAGACAAAGACCCTAGGATTTACAACGTAGTGCGTAGTTACAACGTAGTTTGTAATTGACATTGGGAAGCGTCACTATAAGTTGTATATCCTTAAATAAAGTTTCTGGTCAAGATTTACTAACACATGTTGGTTAGTAAAATCCGCTAAGACCAGTACATGTCGTATATCGTGACTTGGTCCAATGATTTATCCCAATGAACCATGAGTCTTGGGAGACTCGTATAGACATGTAGGTATTTATTTGATAAACTTTGAACGACTCATTGAAGATTTCCTAATAGATGGTACACCAACGTCAATAGAAATCTTCTCGACTTGAGCGAGCATAGTGATCCTTCGACTTGAGATACCACTGTGGATATATGAGTTATCCTCCACACTTTGATGGCAGTCACGTCACCGATCTATTTAAATCAAACCTTCGTCAGTTCGTGGGTGTGGACTGATGCTCATGATATCCTGTGTGTATCAAGATAGAATATGTCAGTCCGTGTACAAGGCATAGGCATCTTACACGTGTTTACGATCTAGTAAATCCATGGTTGTGGTATAACTTTGGAAATCAGTTCCGAGTGTTATTTAGAGATCGTAAATTTGAAAGTCGACTATATTATACCATAAGGATTTGACGTTCTTATCTATATCTCATGTATAATATGGATAGCCTGTGACAGATGGATTATACGTAGGCAATGACCTCGACTTGCATAGTTTAGCGAGATTATTTGTGGTCGTCATAATTCATGAGTGGGTGAATTATGGACACGTAACTGGATTTCGTGACGGATAAACATAAACTTAGAGAGTCACACAATATGAAGTGTACTCGTTGAGCACTTGGGCAACGCGTTATGAATAATACAGATTATTCATAATACTTCATCAGATTAAATGAGTTAATTCGAATTGTTTAATCGGTTAAACGAAAACACATGCTTTAGGGGATTTTGGTCAATTTATAATTAATGTGTATTTGTATTTGATACAAAATTTGATTTGATACATATTAATTAATTGTCAAATGAGACTTTGACACATGCCATAAATATATGTATTTGTTATCTAATGTAAATAAAAATACATATATAATAACAATTATATTAATTAATTATTTAGATATTTAAATGTTAAATGTTTAAATAATTAAATTGATAAACGTTTTCATAATAGTTATGATAAATGTTTAATTATAATTGGTTACATGTGGCATGCTTTAATTAAACTTTAGGTGTGCAAGTATGATTTGCTAACATAAAGTTTAATTTTAATTTAATGGAATTAAATTACAAAATTGACAAAAATGCCCTTGTAAAGTCGGCTAAGTGGATTTAAAAAAGGAAAAAATTTCTTTTCTTCTTCCAATGGCCTCCATGGCCGAAAACTTCATCACCAAAAGCTCTCAAATCATATTTGATGATTCAAGATGGAAAGTGAAGGAAAAACCAAGAAAAAGCTTAGGAAAATTGGAGATTAAAAGGTAGTTTTTAATATTCTTGAGTTTAGAAATTTAATTTTTTTTTCTTGTGTTCATAGAATAGTTCTAGGGTTTTATTTACTTTTTAAAATTGGGGCTTTTGGTGTTGGAAGATGGTTTTGGAAGTGTTAAACATGTGTGAAGTAGAATTGGATAATATTATTGTAATATTTATTCAATTTGATCATTTGATGATATGTTGCAATTCTAGAGTGTTATGACCACTCTTGTAATGCCTAGAATTATTATTGAGTGGTTCATTTGTGGTGACTTTGGTTGGTGTTAAGATTAATTAGATTATGTTGAAAAATTAGATTTTTAGCATGAAAATTTGATATATTTTGCTTCTGGATCAGATCTGAAAATGATGTGTATTTGGTGATGAAAAATATTTCATATGAATGTATTGGATGTGTTTTGGGTGTTGGAATAATTGCCGGAAATTGTTTTGGAGTTGAAATAAGCGAAAATGGCGTTACTGGGTGACTTTTGAGCCAACCGGGTGATGACTGCCCAAACAGTGAATTGGTCACTGTTCGGGCAGCCCATGAACTGCCCTAATACTATTGGGGCTGACCTGGGCAGCCCTTATGTGTATTGGGTGGTCGGTTCGGTAAAAAATACGTTTTATGTCATTTTGCGAAAAAACGTTTTCGTAAAAATTTCGCGACGTTTCTTAGTTATTTATATCGTTATTTGATATCGAATAAATATGTTTAGGTGAAATATGAATGAATTATCCATATTGGATATTGAATAATTCATTCGGTAATTTAAAAGGTTTTAAAATTATGATTTCGTCCGAACAGCGCTTCCGCCACGCCTTTTGCCCAAAACCCCAACAAAAATGGTATCAAAGCAGGTCTGATCCTTCATCCATTACATTAATCATGCTTGATATATGATATATAATCCAATTTTGATGTTTGCACATGCACATAATCTATATGTTTCTTGACTTTTCGGTTCTACGCTAACGAGAAACATAACGAAAATTTAATAGTTAAGTTAAGTTATGTTTTCTAAAGGTAGAATTGAATTGTTTATAAAATGATCTAGATTAAAATTCTGCATATGATGTAGATAATGCTTCTTTGAGGAATATCCCCGCTTAAATAAGGCTGTAAAGTAACGTGTATTGGATGCATGTTTTTTGGTCCGTCTTGTCAATACAGTTTATGGGTATCTTTCTATGGCTGCATCCGAGATCGTGTGCCAAAGCAGTGAGCGTATAGTTGATAGAATTTTATCCATGCCGGATGTATATTTGATACTAGACAAATTCAAGTGAAAGTGGAAATCTTGAACGTGCCAAAGCTGTCATGACTACATCGGTAGCTTGAGTTTGTCATTGGCAAGTGAAGCCTTGATACGCCTCCTTGTGAACGTGTCAAAGCTGTCATAACGAGAAACGGTCAGGACCAAAATCAGGAGTTACAGTGAGTGTGATTGACAATGAGTTGTCTACCTAATGAATATACGTAGGCGAGATCGTGCCAAAGCTGTGAGTCAAAATATATTCATGGGGTCCTATTCTCACTATAGAATTCGATTTAATTATTGAATTCCCGTTTTCCGTTGGGGATTACGGTATTACGTAAAGTAGTGGGAGACACTGCTGGGTTAAAAATCCATAACTCAGGCAGTGCGTAATTTTATAGAAATTGCTGCTTATGTTTTCCTTTATTCTATATTGTTAATAGAATTATACTTCTAATCCACTGCATGCATATTACTTGAATATGTTTTCTAACTTCACTTTTGGTTGCGTATTTCTAGAATAGGTTCTAGAATGTTAGTAGACTTGGATACTGTTAGATCAGTCAAAACTATCGGGAACTATTGTTCCAATTTTCTTAAAAATCAAGATGGTTTAGTGACTTAGTTGCTAAGTCACGATAGGTAATCTAAATAAATATCTGTTTTAGGATAAAATTGTCTAGATAGAATAGTTTCTTGTGCGGTAAGAATTGACATAAATTAGTTCATATTTCGAGATTCTTGACTGGCATTAAGAAAAACTTCATTAGGTATTTTGTTTATCTTATAATGACATTTCTTGGCTTTAGTGACTTTTAGAAGTCACGTGTTTTGACACAGTTTGCTAATCAATTATTTGCAATTGTTGTGAATAATTGAAAGCAAAAGTATAAAACTAAAGAAATAAGATATGTATAGTTGTGTATAGAGAATATCGATTCTCACAATATGACAACTGTAGCTATTGGATACCAGATCTCCCGCCTGGTTATTTAAAATAATGTTTAATGATTGTTTTGATATTTGATATCAGAACTTGCGACTATTGGATAGTTACTTGTTCTTTATAAATAATTGTTACATATTTTAATACGACTAGTAGTGTCATTATCGAAGAGATAAACATCAAGGAAAATATTCGGTTAACTAAATAACTTAGAACAGTGCTTTATGAGATTTTATCATATAAGTATTATATGTTTTTTCAGTATGGTAAAGGATGGTCTGATACAATATCACATCATATATCCTTATCCATTTAATAAATATTGTATTCAGGACGTGATTAAATCTCATTTGACCAATGATCGTCATTGGATAACAGATTTATTAAACTGATACTTTAGAAATATGTAGTTTAATGAATTGTAAATTGTCATGGATAGTTTTTCTTTACTTCGTAACTTAGTTAATGAACTGTCACGACTTAGTTACATGTTTCTAAAAAGAATATATATTGAACGTCTTGAATGGTTCGAGAACTTTCAATATATTTTTTATGAAACACATATATAATATTTTGACTGGTTCAAAGTTATTCTATTTGAAGTGTTGAAAACTATATCCTTAAAATTCATTATGAGTCTTTGAATTGTTCAAGGATGTTTGATATGATAAAACATATGAATTTATGGCAATTAGTTCTATAGTTATTTAATGAATGTGATTCTTACTCAATATTATTCTTCTACGATTCCATCGTGATGGAATTGGTCAGTGGGAGAAATTGAATCTTATATGATTTGATTCGTTTGATATTGAGTGTTACCGAATTAATTTTCAATACTCTTGGGGTTATGCTCCAGTTACATTAATTCATCTTTTTAATTAATGTTCCATTAGTTTCTACAATTACGTATATGATATGTATAAGTAGGAAATTTGAATCTTAAAATGTTTGAGATTTAAATTTTTCTTTTGTATAATGGTTATATAATTGAAAGTATTTGCGTCTCGGAGGTACAAGTAAAAGTTTATCATTTATTCTATTTAATAGAATATTATATTCTATTTGATAGAATATCTTTTCTACGATCCCGAGTAATAAAATTGTTTTATTACTTGGTGTGTAACATCAGAGGTTAATGATTGTAGAAAAGACTTGACTTATTGAAGTCAAATGTGAGAGTGATAAACTGTAATGGAACTACATAATTAATTAGATGAAATGACCCTACGATATCTTCCGTATAAGTTTAATGGGATGTCAGGATCATTTACAAAGTATTTGATACTTATTGGTTATGTTGTTTTCTTATCGAAAAAAATTATCCTATAACTTATAGTGGGAGCGATATTTGATATCGATTTCGGAAGTTACGATTGAACCATAGATCTAAAATTGTTCATAGCTTACTACGATCAAGTTTTGAACTTGATTAAGCTTTCGTTATGAATCGTTCATAAAATGTGCAAATTATTTGTGCAGCAAAAGCAAAGTGAGCTTGATAAAGGTTTGACATTTACAGTATGATAGTGAGAAAGGTTTTACTCAGTGATCCGTTGTAGATTCTGAGGAAACTTGTCTCTAGTCACATTGATTGAACAATTAAAGATTTGTTGGTTAATGTTGATATTAAACTATGTATTTTAGCTAAAGAATGCAAAGTGGTGTTCCTGAATGTTTTCTTCGAATGAGAAATCCGTTGTGGTTTCTTTGTTTGAAGAGTTCAATCTAGAATTACCCTAGAGTTTGTATTCTGCTAAGATCACAGTTTGATATACTAGCTTATAGAGCCTATTGTAGACTGTGATAAGATTTCTGAAAATCTGTGTTCTCTAATTTGATACAGTTAGATTGTCTGATTTTATCAAAGCATAGAGAATACATATGTAATATTAGGGTCAGTGTGAGCGTACAAATTTCTTTCTAGTGTTATATGTCCTAACAACATTATCATTATTAATGTAATAATGAAATGTTTGTGAGGTCAAAGGTTTACCTAAGTCTTCTTTTCTCCGTGAAAGTAGTGGGAGTTGTCTCTGTTATATTTGATATAAAGTTTCATATATGATATAAAACTAAGAGACTTGTGAGAAACTCCCATTAGTCTTTCATTAGATATGATCTAATAAATGACACAACAAAACTATCTGTATGATAGTTAGTATAACTGTTTGACAGTTAGTGTGTCTCTTGTATATAGTATTAATCTTTCGTAAAGGACGATTCTTTTGTCGAAAGAGAAATTGATTAGAATGTCTAATCAATCTAATGCATCATATGATGATAGCATTATGAATACTATATTACCTGCGATTAAAAATATCAATTTAATCGTAATAGTTACGAGCTATTTTGATACAATGTAGACCATCATATGGATCTTGAAACATGTTCTTTGTGATATTTGAGATATTAAGAACGAGTTTCTTATTCATGGAGAATATTATCCGCAACCATTAGGGTCAGATTAGTTTTGAGTCTAATTATGACGTTAGACAGTCTACATTATATAAAGTCAGAAAAGATGCAGTGGGAGTGTCACGAATAATTCTATTGTATTAGTGGAATTCGTTGCAACTTATGAAGTATTGACTTATGAAGTTGCATAATGATCTTATAGATTAGAATTTTTGATATTAGTGTTGTGTTTGCGGTTGTCTGCATAATATTTGGATTTGATTTCTAAATACATAGACAACTCAGTAGCTATAGCACAATATGGATATCGCATCTGAGTCATATTGATGTAGAACTTGGGTTCTACAAAATATGAATGATGTTGGCTAAGGAAAACAATTGAGTTTGTTGGACAGACTCAATTTGTTAAAGCAGACTTACTTGTTGTTGCCTACCTCTTGAGTGCTAGGTGAGCTCTTGCGGGCATGAGTATGTGATACACATTGAGATGTGTATATGATACCGTGGATTAACACTAGAGCAAGTAGGAGAAATTATTAGGGTTGGTGCTCAGAGTGCCAATTTGGATCGTATTTATGTCTGATTCATGAATACGATCAATGTCTTTTTCCATAATATTACTTTTTTAATGGTAGCACCTCTTTTCTTTTATATACATATTCGATCTAATTACGATTAGATATCTAATTATGATTAGATTGAAACTAAATCTGATATAGTGATACGTGTATATTAGATAAAGACCCTAGGATTTACAACGTAGTGCGTAGTTACAACGTAGTTTGTAATTTACATTGGAAATCGTCACTATAAGTTGTATATCCTTAAATAAAGTTCCTGGTCAAGATTTACTAACACGGGTCGGTTAGTAAAATCCGCTGAGACCAGTACATGTCGTATATCGTGACTTGGTCTGATGGTTTATCCCAATGAACCATGAGTCTCGGGAGACTCGTATAGACATGTAGGTTTTTATTTGATAAACACTGAACGACTCACTGAAGATTTCCTAATAGATGGTACACCAACGTCAATAGGAATCCTCTCGAGTTGAGTGAGCATAGTGATCATTCGACTTGAGATACCACTGTGGATATATGAGTTATCCTCCACACTTTGATGGCAGTCACGTCACCGATCTATTTAGATCAGACTTCCGCCTGTTCGTTGGGTGTGGACTGATGCTCATGATATCCCGTGCGTATCAAGATAGAATCTGTCAGTCCTGTGTACAGGGCATAGGCATCCTACACGTGTTTACGATCTAGTAAATTCATGGTCATGGTATAACTTCGCAAATCAGTTCCGAGTGTTATTTAAAGATCGTAAATTTGAAAGCCGACTATATTATACCATAAGGATTTGACGTTCTTATCTATATCCCATGTATAATATGGATAGCCTGTGACGGAGGGATTATACGTATGCAATGACGTCGACTTGCATAATTTAGCGAGATTATCCATGGTCGTCATAATTCATGAGTGGGTGAATTATGGACACGAAATTGGATTTCGTGACGGATAAACCTAAACTTAGAGAGTCCCACAATATGAAGTGTACTCGTTGAGCACTGGGGAAACGTGTTATGAATAATACAGATTATTCGTAATACTTCATCGGATTAAATGAGTTAATTCGAATCGTTTAATTGGTTAAATGAAAACACATGCTTTAGGGGATTTTGGTCAATTTATAATTTATGTGTATTTATATTTGATACAAAATTTGATTTGATACATATTAATTAATTGTCAAATGAGACTTTGCACATGCCATAAATATATGTATTTGTTATTTAATGTAAATAAAAATACATAGATAATAACAATTATATTAATTAATTATTTAGATATTTAAATGTTGAATGTTTAAATAATTAAATTGATAAACATTTTCATAATAGTTATGATAAATGTTTATTTATAATTCGTTACATGTGGCATGCTTTATTTAAACTTTAGGTGTGCAAATATGATTTGCTAACATAAAGTTTAATTTTAATTTAATGGAATTAAATTACAAAATTGACAAAAATGCCCTTGTAAAGTCGGCTAAGTGGATTTAAAAAAGGAAAAATTTTCTTTTCTTCTTCCAATGGCCTCCATGGCCGAAAACTTCATCACCAAAAGCTCTCAAATCATATTTGATGATTCAAGATGGAAAGTGAAGGAAAAACCAAGAAAAAGCTTAGGAAAATTGGAGACTAAAAGGTAATCTTTAATATTCTTGAGTTTAGAAATTTAGTTTCTTTTTCTTGTATTCCTAGAATAGTTCTAGGGTTTTCTTTACTTGTTAAAATTGGGGCTTTTGGTATTGGAAGATGGTTTTGGAAGTGTTAAGCATATGTGAAGTAGAGATGGATAATATTATTGTAATATTTATTCAATTTGATCATTTGATGATATGTTGTTATTCTAGAGTGTTATGACCATTCTTCTAATGCCTAGAATTATTTTTGGGTGGTTCATTTGTGGTGACTTTGGTTGGTGTTAAGATTAATTAGATTAATGTTGAAAAATTGGATTTTAAGCATGAAAAATTGATATATATTGTTTCTGGATCAGATCTGGAAATACTGTGTATTTTTTGATTAAAAATATGTCATATGAATGTATTGGATGTGTTTTGGGTGTTGGAACAATTTCCGGAAATTATTTTGGAGTTAAAATAAGCGAAAATGGCGAAAAACGGCGTTACCGGGTGACTTTTGAGCCAACCGGGTGACGGCTACCCAAACAGTGAATTGGTCATTGTTCGGGCAGCCCATGAACTGTCCTAATACTATTGGGGCTGACCTGGGCAGTCCTCATGTGCATTGGGTGGTCGGTTCGGTCAAAAACGCATTTTATGCGATTTTGCGAAAAAACATTTTCGTAAAAGTTTCGTGACGTTTCTTAGTTATTTATGTCGTTATTTGATATTGAATAAATATGTTTAGGTGAAATATGAATGAATTATTTATATTGGATATTGAATAATTCATTTGGTAATTTAAAAAGTTTTAAAATTACGATTTCACCCGAACAACGCTTCCGCCGCGCCCTTTGCCCAAAAACCCAACAGTAACTCCCCCCCACGTAGTTAGCCATTTTAGACACCCAACAGACGAGCAGTTAATGGAGGAAATAAATTTGACCTTAAAGAAGTCTATAAAAGGAAGAGATAAATCACAGTATAGAAAAAGTTATTCTCTTCTGGAGTTTGAGCATTCTCATTTGGGCTCTCAAAGCATTTCATCCCCGAAACACCAACCCACCGCCCTCACAACAATCAACGGAGGTCAAGGTAAACTCTAACCTTATTCTTCCAATGCTATTCAGCTCGTTACCACCACTGACTTGCGCGCCAGAGTGCCTACGACATCCACCACACCGGTGAGTAGAAACCACACCCTCACTCTATCTTTATTTTATAGGATCGCTAACGTCCTCATCCTATGAATTCTCGATTGTGGACCTCAGGCGAAATCCAACTCCCATAATTTGGCGCCCACCGTGGGGCCTTAGCGATTTATAGCAATCAAAGATTTCATAGTCTACGATCCTTACAAACACATATACTCATGGCTACAAGTAGCGAGCAGATAGCAGACCCTGTGGCCACTCAAGTGGCCATTCTCCAAGAACGATTACGAGTCTTAGAAGAGGAAAACTTGATCATTCGAAGCTCCAATATGAATCTCCAAAAGCAATTGGAGCAAATCTCTTCAGCCTCTCAAGGACACAATACTCGGGATAACATCAACAATCTTGCAATCCCAACCAGTGATCCCATGAGAGAATTTAATGTTGTGACCAACGATAATCCTTCGTCAGACGACCTTCCACAAGGTCACCAGACCACTCCAAACGAAAGAGCATAACATGTTGCCTCTTCGATGCAGAAGGAAATGAAAGAATTCAAGGAAGTGATTTTGTGTAGTCTACCAGAAGTCAGGCTACCTGACACGAATCCAGCCACTCAAGGAACATTAGATGTCCCGGCCAGCAATATGGTAGAGCCTTTGCAAATTTCAATAGGGCCAATCACACGCCAGAAAGCTAAGAAGATCAGAGACGCTATGGCGGGACTAGCACAAAATGTCATGGTTGAGTGTGACAGACAATCCTAGGGCATATTGGCATCACATGAGGGCTTCAATGAAAGCTATTTCACGTGGCCCAAGTCATTCCAGAAGACACGCAATAGCCGATTTTGAAGATATGACTTTTTTGAAGAATTTGGCCATTTTATGTCTTATATGTAATTCGGCCAAATGAGCTTGTATTTTAACCTTTTGCTTGACATGTTGATTGTAGTTAGGCTATTTGTAACTTAGTTATCTAGATATTTTGGGTCAAATTGGATTAGAACTAATTTAGTTAGTGAAAGGAACTATTAGGCATTCTTTAGAAGTTATGCCACTTTTATTGACTTTTTATTTTTGATCTTTTTGCCACTTGCATAAAGATCTTGGTGGGGGATATTTGTAATAATGAGTAAATGACTACTCTGGGCTTTAGTTTTATGTATCCATTGGGTAGTTTTACGACCTTTTGGTCTTTTTACCTTTTTAAATGGCATTTTAGTAAATTTGCCTTATCTTATATATTGTAAACTTTGTCTTCTTCAATGATAACTTACAAATTTCGAATTTCTTCAAATAAAAATGGCTATGGCTGAATTTTAAGCTTAAGGGAGGGATTCCTCTTTGTTTCAGCTTCAACTTATCTAAGGCGTGGCAACCTTGGTGGCGTCTCCGTGCTAGCAGAACTCTTTAAGGAATCGTTTTAAGGTTCTCAAAGATAAGTTCTTTGTGGGTCTTCTTTGTGGCCTTGGAAGGGTTTTGTTCCTACAAAATCGAATTCACGGTGCTTGGGGTTCTATCCGTTGCGAGGGGTTTGATTGGCATAATCATCCAAGTGAGTTCCGCGTCATTTGGTATCAGAGCTTAGGGTTCCAATGTCTGATTTTTCTATTTTTACTTTTTGTTTTTCATTTATTCTTTTTTGTGTTTGTTGGTCATCAAGATATTTGTTCATCTTGATTCTTGGTTTTGTGTTTCTTAAGCGTTTTTGCCTTTTTTGAATCGCCCGTGATCGGCATATCGGCCTTATACCGACATACCGGTGTAAAAATACACTAGACACGGCTTCTGGAACCGGGCAAGATTCATATCTGCCTTCATATCTGCCTTCATACCAGTCTATCTGGGGATTACACAGTTACTAGAACCGGCAAGCAACCATATCGGTCCCATACCGGACAACCTGTGAGTATTACATAGCTACTGGAACCAGGCTAGTTTCATACTGGTCTCATACCAGACTTTATATCGGTCAACTTGTTCCAAAACAAAGCTACTGGAACTGGGCTAGTTCATACCGACTTACATACCGGTCTCCATATCGGCGAGCCTGAGAGTAAAACATAGCTATTTGAACCATGAAGCAACCATACAGGTCCCATACCGGACCCCAAACCGACCAACACTTAGAATTTTTTTAAGAGCTCAACTAACCTGAAGAGCAAAAAAAAAGAGTAAAAAAGTTTTAAAATTTGGTTGAAATTGGTTGGTTCCATATCATCATTTGGGTACCCGTGAAGGGTAATTCAACAAAATTTCTATTTAGGCACTAAATTTTCATCCCAATTTGCATACGTCCGGGATTGTTTGCATGTTTTTTTGCCTATTGTCATAGTTTATGATTTCCTTACTCCAAGCATTCTAGCTTTATGTTTTCTTTGAATTGAGTCTACATATTTGCTAATTCTTACTCGCATTACTCTGTTTGCCCTATATTGGTTTCTTGTTGTTTATGCTAGCCTGAAGATTACACATTATTGTGAACTTCTATGGTAAGTCATATTCACATTATATTGAGTGCAAACACGAGTGGAGTGGAGTGGTACTTAATTGAGTGCAAACACGTGAGCGTGTGAGATTGTATAATTGTTTTCACATATTTGTTACTTCTAATCTGTTTTTTGAAGCTTTGAGATGGTAGATACTAGTTTTACGGTGGATGGGAAGTTTGAGGCTTTAGATAGAAAGTTTACAGATATGATGGAGAATAAGAATATTACTTTGGAGAGGTTGTCAAAGAGTGTTGATAGTGTTAGTTCCATTTTTATTGGCATGTGTCCGTGAAAAAATAAGTTCAATTGAGTTGTAATCTATCATGAAGATCTTGGAACAATTGGACTGGTTTTTGGCTGATGTGCATCATACATGCGTTCGTTGTAGTGTTCGAACGATTGGCGTTAGTGTTGCGTTCGTTATTTGGTTTGAACGTGTGGCATTAGTGGCACGTTCTCAATTGGGTTCGAACGGGATCATTCCAGAGAGCAAACGTTTGAGTCACGTTCTTGATGGGTTCGAACGGGATCATTCCAGAGAGCTCACGTTCGTTGTGCGTTCGAGTGGCGTTCGAACGAGTCTTCACGGAAAGGGCGCCTTCTAGTATGCATTCGAACACGACTGTGATCTGAACGCGTTTTTGGCCCTTTTCACTTTGAAAACCCTAGCTTTTTCACCATACCTATAAATATAACATGTAGCCGCCATTCCCTATTATTGAAACACTTTTCCCTTTAGCCAAAATCCCTCAAAGCTTTCAACCTTATTTGATTCCACCTTGAAGACTTTTTTCATCTTCTTGTCTTCTTTGTTAAAGGTGTGAATCTCTCTTTGATAAACCTTCAACACAGCTTAACCCAAAATTCCTAATCCTTCAGAGTTCTTTAGGAGGAAGTTTGGTAGTCGGAGTTCCAGCGTCAGAGGTGATACAATCTACTCAGAGACTTCAGAGGTTCTGAAGAAAACTGTGGGTCGCGGGCTTGAGGAGTTGCCTTGAGTTCTTGCAGTATTGAGGTACTTGAGTCGGTGGAGTTGCCACCATAGGTCTTGACCATCGCTGTAAGTTTTTCTCTATATAGTGGATTCGGGTGGTAGCATGTACCCTGAGTGGTTTTTTACTCGCAAGAGTTTTCAACTTCGTCACCAAAATTATTGTGTTGATTTTGTGTGATTGATTTAATTTGATGCTTTAATTTATTATTATTGTTTTTATATTTGCAGCATAATTAATTGTTGGATATTGTGGTTGATTGTTGAGATTCCATAGTTACAGTAATCAGGACTTGTCCTGTTTATTGTTTGTATTTCCACATAGGGTCAGAACTTAGGGTAATAGCGAATTTTCAATTGGTATCAAAGAATGAACTTGTTCCTTGACCCATTAGCTATGGAACGTAATCAACCCTTGAATTGTCTGCCATTTTTTAATGGCACATAATATTTACATTGGAAGGTTCGCATGAAGGCGTTCCTTAAGTCCTTAGATGAGAGGGTCTGGATGATTGTTGAACACGAGTGGAAACCTCCCGTTGTTGTTGTAGATGAGGTCTCTTCCCTTAAAGATAAACTGACCTGGACCAAGGACGAATTTGATGCTAGCAATAGGAACAATAAGGTTGTTAATGCCATACATGGTGTTGTGTGCTGAGCTGAATTTAGGAGAATTTCTATGTGTGAGATTGACAAGGATGTTTGGGACATCATGCAGACTGTGCATGAGGGCACATTGCCTGTTAAAAATAATAGACTCCAGGATTTAGCCACTAGGTTTGAGGTCGCCCATATGAAAGATAATGAGACCTTTGATGAGTTTTATGCTGAGATTAACGATATTGTTAACTCTAGTTTCAACCTAGGTGAGACTATACCTACCAATAGGATTGTTAGGAAAATCCTTAGATCCTTGTCTGAGAAGTTCCTACCCAAAATCACTGCCATCGAGGAAAGCAATGACCTCGATCAGCTTAATTTAGAAGACCTCGTAGGAAAAATACAGGTTTATTAGTAGAAAGTTCATGGGCATCTAAAGCCCAAAAATATAGCGATGAAGATCACGAAGGAAGTTGTTCATGGTTCATCTAGTGATGAGGATACCCTCACAGATCATGATTTGGCCTTGTTTGCAATAAAGTTTAGGAAATTTCTTAAGCTGAAGAAGAGTGGATATAATAGTGACAGAGATATGGAGGATATGCCTAGAGAGAGTAGGCATAGCAAGAGTGAGTCTGAAGAGGATAAGGATAGTAGATCTCGTGGTGCCCAGTGCTATGAATGTGAAGGATATGGGCACGTTAGATCTGAGTGTCCCACATACCTTGGGGCTAAAGGCAAGAAAGCCATGGCAGCATCCCTTAGTGATTCTGAAGGTGATGTTTCTCCTAAAGGCAATTATATAGCATTTACTGCTAGTGTGCCTGATGAGAGAGAGAATGAAGTTAATGATGTTGATTCAGACGTCTCTCTCGATGAGTCTGTTGATGAGGAAAGTCTTCAGGTAGCTTATATTGAACTGTTTAATGAGAGTTTAGCTATTAAGAAGACTAATATAGAGGTCAGTAAAAGGATGAAAGCTGTGGAGCTAGAAAAGAATGAAACCCAAGCTAAATTTGAGCAAAGCCTTTTGATGGTTGATGACCTGGAGGGGAGAAATAGAGGTATAATTATTAGGGTCCAAATATTAGAAACTGAACTTGAAGATATTAAACCCGATTGTCTGTATTTTCTAGTGGAAATAAAAAAATGGACCGTATATTAGGTGTTAGTTTTGAGCCTAACTGTGATAAGGCATCAACATCTAGGACCGTGCCTAAACGTGACTTAGGCAAGAAACCTGTTGAGTGCAGTGAAGTTATTCCTCCATTTGTTCCTCGTCTTGTGACCCAACCTCGATCTAGAGGTTTGTGGGTAAACCTCGCTCTCATCCGAGGTTTGTGTCTGTATGCCATCACTGTTGCAAGGCATGACACATTAGGCTTAAGTGCTACTTGTTGCACAAACATAAGAAAATGCCTAAGAGTGTGTCTCCTAGATCTGATTCTTCAAATCTAGTTTCTCAAGTTTCTGCACTAACAAAACAGACAAAATTTCTTAGTGAGAAACTAGCTTGATTTACTGGGAATACTCATGTGAAAGAGGTTCCTAGAAAGATTTGGGTGAGCAAGTAAGATGTCTTCCCAACTACTTCTGAATGCCTTGATCCTGACAGGCATGATGAGAGTGCACATTGGTGTAACTCTTCTTAGAAGTTGCATTTGTTTTCCCATTGCATGTGTGTGTGCGTGTGTTTTATATTTTTGCACGTTTTCTTTATTTTCACTGCAATATGGGTGTGTGTGTCCTGTTTTTGTTATATGTCCCTTGGTATATAGGATGGAAACCCGGACATAAATTTCATAGCCGATTCCGAGTGGACGGTAGTATGTTCTGCACTCGGGATAACACTCCACGTACCATTGGATATTGATAAGCCTTTTTGTGTTTTTATTTTTGTGTTTTAAATCTACAAAATTCAAAAAAAAATAATAGAAAATTTAAAAAGACCAAAAATATCTTATGGCTTGTTAGAGCATGAATAACATGTGCATGTGATCCTGGTATGTAGGATATATGATTATGCATGTATAATATGCTGTTATTTTTGTTGATGCTCTATATGCATATGCGTGTGTGATAAAAACTCTTGGTATATCCTGTGCTTGCAATTCACATACACAGTTTTATTTTATCAAGGCTTGGTTGCATGTATGAGTTTTTGGACTGGAAATCTAATTTCTATCATACTTTGTTTACTAAATAGTGTGACATTTGACTAGTTGACTGACCGGCGTAAACACACACGTATAACGCAAGCGTACGTATCGTTTAAGTAGTATAAAAAGTATCGATCCCACGAGGACTTAATACCTAATCTATTAATTTTATGAGGTCAAATGATTACTAGTATGTAACAGGTTGATTGATTGATTTGAAATGGTGATGATTCTAAATTTAAAAAACGAGTAAATAAAATTGCACAAAATTAGGTTTAAGAAAATTCAATATTAAAAATTATCTAGGGTTGTGAATCTTTCTAATAGTGTTTGCTAAAGTGTGTGATAAGAAAATTCAATATTAAAAATTATGCAAGTTGGAAAAGACATCAGACGACCTCAATTCCATACAGCAGAGAATAGGAGAATCATTACAGAGCTATGTGGCCCGGTTCAACCGTGAGAGAATTACCATCCCGGATCTCCATCAGCCAACGGCAGTCGAAGCCTTCAGGAATGTACTTCTTTATGATAGCGGGCTCTATAAGAAATTGATGAAATTCAGGTGCTACACAATGGACCAGGTCATGGCGCGGGCCCAGGTAGAGATAAGGTGTGAAGAGGATAAAAGAAATAAGAGAAGATAGGATGACACGAATGCACGAGTGGACATAAGGCCTGCGGCTACCAGGCGACACGACATAATTTTCAATACTCTTGGGGTTATGCTCCAGTTACATTAATTCATCTTTTTAATTAATGTTCCATTAGTTTCTACAATTACGTATATGATATGTATAAGTAGGAAATTTGAATCTTAAAATGTTTGAGATTTAAATTTTTCTTTTGTATAATGGTTATATAATTGAAAGTATTTGCGTCTCGGAGGTACAAGTAAAGTTTATCATTTATTCTATTTAATAGAATATTATATTCTATTTGATAGAATATCTTTTCTATGATCCCGAGTAATAAAATTGTTTTATTACTTGGTGTGTAACATCAGAGGGCACATGAAACGTAGTCAACCCTTGAATTGTCCACCATTTTTTAATGGCACATAATATTTACATTGGAAGGTTCGCATGAAGGCGTTCCTTAAGTCCTTAGATGAGAGGGTCTGGATGATTGTTGAACACGAGTGGAAACCTCCCGTTGTTGTTGTAGATGAGGTCTCTTCCCTTAAAGATAAACTGACCTTGACCAAGGACGAATTTGATGCTAGCAATAGGAACAATAAGGTTGTTAATGCCATACATGGTGTTGTGTGCTGAGCTGAATTTAGGAGAATTTCTATGTGTGAGATTGACAAGGATGTTTGGGACATCCTGCAGACTGTGCATGAGGGCACATTGCCTGTTAAAAATAATAAACTCCAGGATTTAGCCACTAGGTTTGAGGTCGCCCATATGAAAGATAATGAGACCTTTGATGAGTTTTATGCTGAGATTAACGATATTGTTAACTCTAGTTTCAACATAGGTGAGACTATACCTACCAATAGGATTGTTAGGAAAATCCTTAGATCCCTGTCTGAGAAGTTCCTACCCAAAATCACTGCCATCGAGGAAAGCAATGACCTCGATCAGCTTAATTTAGAAGACCTCGTAGGAAAAATACAGGTTTATGAGCAGAAACTTCATGGGCATCTAAAGCCCAAAAATATAGCGATGAAGATCACGAAGGAAGTTGTTCATGGTTCATCTAGTGATGAGGATACCCTCACAGATCATGATTTGGCCTTGTTTGCAATGAAGTTTAGGAAATTTCTTAAGCTGAAGAAGAGTGGATATAATAGTGACAGAGATATGGAAGATATGCCTAGAGAGAGTAGGCATAGCAGGAGTGAGTCTGAAGAGGATAAGGATAGTAGATCTCGTGGTGCCCAGTGCTATGAATGTGAAGGATATGGGCACGTTAGATCTGAGTGTCCCACATACGTTGGGGCTAAAGGCAAGAAAGCCATGGCAGCATCCCTTAGTGATTCTGAAGGTGATGTTTCTCCTAAAGGCATTATATAGCATTTACTGCTAGTGTGCCTGATGAGAGAGAGAATGAAGTTAATGATGTTGATTCAGACGTCTCTCTCGATGAGTCTGTTGATGAGGAAAGTCTTCAGGTAGCTTATATTGAACTGTTTAATGAGAGTTTAGCTATTAAGAAGACTAATATAGAGGTCAGTAAAAGGCTGAGAAAGTTGTGGAGCTAGAAAAGAATGAAACCCAAGCTAAATTTGAGGAAAGCCTTTTGATGGTTGATGACCTGGAGGGGAAGATAGAGGTCTAATTATTAGGGTCCAAATATTAGAAACTGAACTTGAAGATATTAAACCCGATTGTCTGTATTTTCTAGTGGAAATAAAAAAATGGACCGTATATTAGGTGTTAGTTTTGAGCCTAACTGTGATAAGGCATCAACATCTAGGACCGTGCCTAAACATGACTTAGGCAAGAAACCTGTTGAGTGCAGTCAAGTTATTCCTCCATTTGTTCCTCGTCTTGTGACCCAACCTCGATCTAGAGGTTTGTGGGTAAACCTCGCTCTCATCCGAGGTTTGTGTCTGTATGCCATCACTGTTGCAAGGCATGACATATTAGGCTTAAGTGCTACTTGTTGCACAAACATAAGAAAATGCATAAGAGTGTGTCTCCTAGATCTGATTCTTCAAATCTAGTTTCTCAAGTTTCTGCACTAACAAAACAGACAAAATTTCTTAGTGAGAAACTTGCTTGATTTACTGGGAATACTCATGTGAAAGAGGTTCCTAGAAAGATTTGGGTGAGGAAGTAAGATGTCTTCCCAACTACTTCTGAATGCCTTGATCCTGACAGGCATGATGAGAGTGCACATCGGTGTAACTCTTCTTAGAAGTTGCATTTGTTTTCCCATTGCATGTGTGTGTGCGTGTGTTTTATATTTTTGCACGTTTTCTTTATTTTCACTGCAATATGGGTGTGTGTGTCCTGTTTTTGTTATATGTCCCTTGGTATATAGGATGGAAACCCGGACATAAATTTCATAGCCGATTCTGAATGGACGGTAGTATGTTCTGCACTCGGGATACAACTCCACGTACCATTGGATATTGATAAGCCTTTTTGTGTCTTTATTTTTGTGTTTTAAATCTACAAAATTCAAAAAAAAATAATAGAAAATTTAAAAAGACCAAAATATCTTATGGCTTGTTAGAGCATGAATAACATGTGCATGTGATCCTGGTATGTAGGATATATGATTATGCATGTATAATATGCTGTTATTTTGTTGATGCTCTATATGCATATGCGTGTGTGATAAAAACTCTTGGTATATCTTGTGCTTGCAATTCACATACACGGTTTTATTTTATCAAGGCTTGGTCGCATGTATGAGTTTTTGGACTGGAAATCTAATTTCTATCATACTTTGTTTACTAAATAGTGTGACATTTGACTAGTTGACTGACCGGCGTAAACACACAAGTATAACGCAAGCGTACGTATCGTTTAAGTAGTATAAAAAGTATCGATCCCACGAGGACTTAATACATAATCTATTAATTTTATGAGGTCAAATGATTACTAGTATGTAACAGGTTGATTGATTGATTTGAAATGGTGATGATTCTAAATTTAAAAAACGAGTAAATAAAATTGCACAAAATTAGGTTTAAGAAAATTCAATATTAAAAATTATCTAGGGTTGTGAATCTTTCTAATATCTTTTAAAAGATGAAGTGGTTATTTCATGTTTGTGTAATAAATCGGTTTACTAACCTGTAACACTAAATTATGCAAAATCTTTTGTCGATGGTCAAACACAAATACCCAGTTTAACCCAATTGAACCATATGTCTATGTCAACCAAATTATCTGGATTCATTAAGTTTAAGTTCCAATTATGGCTACCCCCGCCCGACAGGTATATGTCTATCCTGTAAGAAAATCTATTAAAGGGTTATTTATCCTCAAGGAATATCGTGGGCTATTAAGTCTAAGCTGAAACCTAAAATTCCTTTGTCAAGTTATTTTAGATTTACCACATCAATCTTATTGGTGATTAGACAACAAGAAGCATTAAACTTAAGACTTAATAAGTAAACCTTTAAATTGCCCAAGCTATAAAATAACCCCTTATAAACCGGTGATATTAGAATTCATCACAACCCCAGATAACTAACTTAGTTACGACACATAACTAGGGCTAGTAAAAACTTAAAAGTAAAAGACATAAGGTAAAAATGCTGAAAAGTAATTGCGGTAAAGTAAAAGCTGAAAAGTAAATTACAATAAAATACAATGCTAAGGTAAAATGATCAACTTTTACAGTTTACTATTTAGATATCTCTCTTGATATAATATATTAACTTGTGATTATTTTACCAATCGTCCATATAGACAGTAACCTGATTAAGTCAAATTAAGTCCAACTAGCCATAAATGCGGAACCAAAATAAACATGTCATATAGGCGGTAAGAAAATTTAATTACCAACCGACCAATCTGGTGGTATACTTGATTAGTCAGGTTTAAACTAGATTAAAATGAATTACCAACCGACCAATATAGCGGTAGCTTTTTAAAGTCAAATTTTAAATAGTGAATATATTATATTTAAGGGAGATTAATCTAAATAGCAATAGTAAAAGAATTACCTTTCACCCTAGCAGGGGAAGTTACCTCCCCATGGTGAATAGTAAAAACTGTAAAAAGTAAAGAAAGTAAATTACTATTATTACAGAACGTAATTAAAATTAATTACAAAACTAAAATTTAAAAGAAACTAGATAGAAAACCCTCTATTTACATCAGAGAAATGAGAGAGGAATGTACATCTGAAACTGAAATTTCGAGCTCTATTTATAGGCGTCAGTAAGGGTCCGGCATCGCGACGCCCAGCTCGCGTCGCGACGCGCGTTTTGTCGACGTGGCAGCTTCTGATTCGTCGGCTTCATATTCTGGATAAGGTGATAAGGTGACACGTGGCAATGTGGTTGGAGCTCAATTATTGTGACACGTGGCGGCTTCTGATTGGCTGATTTCATATTCTTATCGCCACGTGTCAATTACGGATAAGTGAGTCAATAATTGAGCTGACGTGGCGATTGTGACTGTCGGCACCATAGAATGATGACACGTGGCACGCTGTGATTGGTTGATGATGACGTGGCATTTTGACTCGGTCAACCGGTGATTGGACGATGACGTGGCTGACAAGTGGAGTGACACGTGGCGGTGGCGACTGTCGGCATCGTAGGACGATGACACGTGGCACGGCGCATGTTAGCAGATCGGCTGTGATGATGACACGTGGCACGTCGCACGTTAGCAAAGTCAAATTTTCTCAGATTCTGACTTTTGGACTCGGCGCACGTTAGCACTGTTCGGCGCATGTTAGGCGTCACGGCGCCAGAGGCTTGCGCGTCGCGATGCGCCAAAATTACCAAAATGTCATTTTTTCCAATTTTCACTGTTTTGGTCCCAAATCACCTCTAGAGAGTCCTGAAACTTTATTTATCTACAAAATAACACAAAACACATCAAAATATTCACAAAACTCAAGAAACTATACAAAATATTAGGTTAATGTTTGGGCCAAAATTGGCCTCAAGGGTAAAAATGACATTACACCGCAAAACCAACCACAAACCTGAGGCCCATCAAGCAGACTGGGCCCACAAACGGAATGTCACAAAAGGGACCGACCCGGACCGCCTCAAGGGCCAAGCCTGTTAACACAAAGGGAGCCAACGGACACCAGTTACTGGAATCAAGAGGAAATCAAAACTCAATAAAGATCGCCATGAAGTCGATAGATTCGAGCTTTAAGATATGATCGTCAGTTATCAAGCATAACTCACATTGATGGCAACTCCAACGGGCAGAATAGAGAGCCTATAAAGGAAAGAAACGAAATAATAGAGGGCACATGAGATCTTCAGACACGACCCATCACACAGACATTGTTAGCATACCCCGCCCTCACGGCATTCAAACTGAAGTTAAGGTATTCCTGAAACCTTGACTCTCTCATCTAGAACTACATTCATTCCTTGACACTGACTTGAGCGTCGGAGTGCCTACGGCTTCCACCACACCGGTGGGCAGTAAGCTCCTCATTCACTCTACTCATTTTGCAGGTTCGCTCGTGCCATACTTTTGATAATCTCGATTGTGGACCACTACCGAAATCAACTTCCACAATTTGGCACCCACCGTGGGGCTAACGAGCGAATTTCGCAGAAGTAAAACACATCAGCGAAATAATCAAATATGTCATCAAACAATGAACTAACACCAGATCCTCTAATGGCACAACTTGCCATGCTCCAAGAACGACTCCAAACCCTTGAAGAAGAAAATTTAACGATGCGAAACACCAACGAAGGCCTACGGCAAAAGTTGGATCACCTATCATCTGACCCTCTGCATGACCCTCAAGGCCAAACCAGCAATGGAGGTAACCGAAGCAATCTAACAGTTCCGCCCATGTCGGATGGGCTAAATAGCAATCACCCTCCAACAATACAAGACCCAAATCCTCATATTGATCTGACCCATCTACTGGCTAATTCCATCAGGAGGGAAATGGTTGAATTCAAAGAAGCAATTATGTCGAGACTACCGGGTGTAAAGCTCCCAATCAGAAAAAGCAGGGCCGGAGCAATTTCGGATACCCTATTCGTGGAATCAATTGTAGCAGTTGAGTTGCCACAGAAATTCAGCCCACCTGAAATGAAGCAATATGACGGGACCACAGATCCGGACGACCACATGATACATTACAAATTCAAGATGATGTCAACCGGCCTGTCTCCGAGCCAGTGGGAGGCTGGAATGTGCATGTGCTTTGGGGAAACTCTGGCTGGACCTGCCCTAACGTGGTTCATTAATCTTCCATACAGATCAATCAAGTCCTACTAAGAACTGGCGGACAAGTTCATGCAACACTTGCAAGTTCATGCAAGTTGGAAAAGACATCAGACGACCTCAATTCCATACAGCAGAGAATAGGAGAATCATTACAGAGCTACGTGGCCCGGTTCAACCGTGAGAGAATTACCATCCCGGATCTCCATCAGCCAACGACAGTCGAAGCCTTCTGGAATGTACTTCTTTATGATAGCGGGCTTGTAGACAACAGAACCTGGGCGACGCATGTTCTAGGCTCGCGGCACTAGTTGGAAAATACTAAATGATATGGAGTCGCCACCCGGTGTGAACCGGGACAAAGATTTAAGGCCGCACTCACCCCTCGCAAGGGAAGACCTCAAACCGTTGGGTTCGGAATGGTCCCTTACTCATGTCACTTGTAATGAAAGGATTTATGTAATAATTTAATCAAGCTTAAGTAACATTTATTTCCAAGAGTATCATGCTTCTAAATTCTCATATGCAAAATAAAACTTATGCACACATTTCACATATATCTCATATCTAAAATCGCATGCTTAACATATATCAAAATAGCAACGGACATACAACTTTATTTGCATATTACATTCAAGAAAACACAAGCACACATATTAACCATACAAACATACATATGGGCACTTTTCCAAGTGGTACGTGGAATTGTATCCCAAGTACATACCGCACTACCGTCCATTCGGAATCGGCTACGGAATTTACGTCTGAGTTTCCATCCGATATACCACAAGAAATAATACTCAAATGTTATCACGACACAAGCATATGAATTGTAATTCATTAACATAGTTGTATTCATACATGTGGGGATAGCTACTAGGAAAACTATGCATGAAATCTAATGAAGATGACTCGATTCAGTGGGTGCGCGTTCGTGTAGCGTTCGAACAGTAAACAGAAGGTTTGCGTTCGTGTAGCGTCCGAGAACGCGTTCGAACGGAACCAGACCTGATGCATTATGAAACTAAGAAAGTGCGTGGGCGTTCGTATAGCGTTCGTAAACGCGTTCGAATGGTAAACAGAAGGTTCTCGTTCATATGGCGTTTGATAACGCGTTCGAACGGAAATGAAACAGAATTCTCACGTTCGTATAGCGTTTGTTAACGCATTCGAACGGAAATGAAACAGAATGCCTACGTTCGTATGGCGTTCGTGAACGCATTCGAACATGAGGGAGACCTGATGCATGACAAGGCAAAATACATGCGCGTTCGAGTTGCGTTCGTAAACGCGTTCGAACGGGAACAGACCTGATGCATGAAATAGGATGCAATACATAAACGACAAAAATAAGGGGGGGCGCGGCGAAGTACTGCCGTAAAGGTGGCCTTTTGGGGCTCTTGATCTCTCAAAGAGAGGACCTTTAGACCAACATACTAAGCCCATGCGCTCGACTGAATCATGCATACATAGAATGAAAAGCAATAATATTAAACATAGTGTGCCCGATTGAACGTATCTTGTATCCAACCGAACACACATCAACCGGCGCGGCAAAGCCTCGTGGTAACGGGCTTTAGCCCATCCCCATAGGGGATCTCACCTCGCACTTACTAAGTCCATGCGCTTGGTTGAATCATGCATACGAAAATAAAGACAATCATATCAAACTAAGTATGTCCGATTGAACGTATTTCGCATTCACCCGAACATACATCAATCGGTGCGGCGAAGCATCGTGGTGAAGGATTTTAACCCTCCAATTAGGGAACCTTTCATCGCACTTACTAAGCCCATGCACTCGATCGTATCATGGGATTAAACAACATGCAGAATTTAAATGACAAGAATTAAATAAACCAAAGCAACTCAAAACAAGAGGAGGTGCCGTTTTACTCAAGTGGTACGTGGAGTTGTGTCCCAAGTACAGACCGCACTACCGTCCATTCGGATTCGGCTACGGAATTTACGTCTGGGTTTCCATCATATATACCACAAGAGACGACACTCTTCCATTCATCCAATACCACAAACACCATCATACACACAACAAATGCCACAAGTACAGAAAATATAATCAAAATAAATAACCAGAAATTAAGTACGAGTAAGTGTGTGATAGATACCCTCAGGTCTAACCTTTTAAGCTATCTCTCGGACTCGCGTTCACGAAGATCGAAAGATGAATGGGTAAAGCTCCGCAACTTTTCTGGTTCACTGGTTTGCCTCTTCCTTCGCTGTTCGGCCACTCGAGCTACTGTTCCGACTCCGTTTTGTTGCTGTTTCCTTATGGTTTTGCTGTCGTTCCCTCTGTATCCTCTGCTTACTGTTGGTGGGCTGTTTTGGTGTTCTTGGTGGACTGTTCTGTGTTCCTTTTTAGTGTGGGTTTGGTGTGATTATTTCAAAGGTTATAAGTGCAATTTATGTTACTGTTTAAAGGGATGTTGAGAGTGATTTAGGCTGTTGTGTTTGTGTAATTTTCGGTGATGTGTGAAGGTTTAAAAAATGGTGATTTTCGGTGGTGGTTAGGGTTGTTATGCTTGTAATTTCGGTGATATGAGGGTAAGGTTGAAAGGAATGATTTTTTGTGATGTCTAGTATTTCTTACTATAATTCTTGTATGAATGTGTGTATGAGCTAGAGAGATTGGAGGAGGTTGGGTGGCTTGGTTAGGGGTTGTTTTTATAGAGAATGGCTAGGGCTCACCTTGTCTCACAAGGAAGAGATTTGGTTTCCAAATAAGGAGAGATGGGAAAATGCATATACAAGATTGAGGGGGGGACAAAATATTTTAATTTAGGAAGCCAACTAATTTAAATTGGTGTATATCTTAGAATTAGGAAGTCAAATATTTGATTGGTTTTAATTGGTTAGGATTGATTTTAATTAGGCAAATCTTTTTTAGTTTTAGTATATAATATATTGATTTATTTATATTAGGCATGATTTTATTTTATGTTTTATTTAATTGGTAAATGATTTTAAATTTTATTTAATGTTTAATATTATTTATTTATTTGGGATGTGTTTTATGGGCTTTGGGGGCCAAATGGGCTGGGTGTGAGGCTAGCAGCAAAACCAGAATTATCGCTCCGTATTTGAACGCTCCTCGCCGCGGCACGACGTCTGCAATCTGCACGAGGTTCGAACGGAAGGAAGAACGCAGCACCAACGAAGACAGTGAATTGTGGAATGAACTTGATGAATATTATCCGAATTTCCCCTTCCGACCTCCGTTTCCCGCAATATCCTTAGCTAAAAACCCCCGGTAGGCCTCCAATTGAGACTCATCATCGGGTTTCACATGCGAAAATGCAATGCCTACAGGGCTCTCTAAGAAATTGACGAAATTCAGGTGCTACACAATGGACCAGGTCATGGCGCGGGCCCAGGTAGAGATAAGGTGTGAAGAGGATAAAAGAAATAAGAGAAGATATGATGACACGAATGCACGAGTGGACAGAAGGCCTGCGGCTACCAGGCGACACGACATAGATATCCCATCTCAAACGGAAGGAAGAAACCAAAATAGGGGTGAACAACGACCCTGCTACAAGAGTGTAGACAGACGACCAAGACCATATAAAAATAAGGAGGAACTACCGGCAAGCAAACCCAGGCTTCCGGACTACAACTTTACGATTTCCCCTGGAGAATTGGTGTCAGTGCTAAAGAAGATGGGGAATGAAGTAAAGTGGCCTCCACGGTCTAGGGATAGTTCATCCAAAAAGGACACTAGGAAGTGGTGTGAGTTTCACAGGGACTACGGTCACACGACATCGGAATGTGTTGCCTAGAGATTGGAAGTTTTGGAGCTACTAAACAAGGGGTTCTGAGGGATTTCTCACGGATAAAGGGAAGGCTACATTGGCACGAAGGGATGAGAGAGACGGTCAAGGAGAAATTCCAACCATGCCACCCCCGATTAATAACACTGTTAATGTCATTTCAGGAGGATCGAGAGTCCGTGGAGCTACCTATTCAGCGGCTAAACGACATTCAAGGGCGTTGGTAAACAATACTTCACACACCTTGATGTCTGTAGAGAGGGTCTCCACAGGTTTGGTAATTGAGTTTCCAGAAGACAGAGATTCACATGATTTGAATCCCCACCACGACGCTTTGGTCATTTCCCTACAAGTGGCGAACTTCATGGTCAAACGAGTGTTGGTCGACACGGGCTCCTCAGCTAATATAATCTTCGCCAGTGCTCTAGCCGATATGGGTACGGAGTTGGATAACATAAACAGGCGGACAACAGTACTGATCGGGTTTAGTGGAGAACAAAAATTCACTATAGGGGAAGTATCGCTCCCAGTCTACGCTGCCGGAGTCAATAAAATGACTACTTTCCTGGTCTTGGACAGCCCTTCAGCCTACAACCTGATCATGGGCAGGCCCTGGATTCATGACATGAGGGCGGTTTCATCAACCTATCACCAAGTAATAAAATTCCCTACTAGATGGGGAGTTCAAGAAATAAAAGGAGATCGGTTGGCGTCAAGGAGCTGCTACCAAACGACCTTGAAGGCTAAAGTTGAATCGGCATAGCAATTACAGGCTGGGCCTTGCACATCGGAGCCAACTCTACCGAATATTGAGAAGCTCGACGAGGTCCAGATTCATCCTCAGTTCACAGATCACAAGGCCATGGTTGGAGCGGATTTAGATCCCAAACTACGAGCCGACCTGGTAGAATTCTTGAAAAGGCGACAGGAAGCTTCGCGTGGTCACACAAAGATATGACTGGAATTGATCCGGAGCTCATCACTCACGAATTTCATGTGGATCCAGACCCGTCCCTGTTAGACAGAAAAGAATAAAGTTCGCTCCTGAAAGGAACCGGATCATTGACGAAGAGGTACAAAAGTTATTGCAGAACGGAGCGGTTAGAGAAGTACAATTTCCAGAGTGGCTTGCGAATGTTGTAGTAGTGAAGAAAAAGAATGGGAAGTGGAGAGTCTGCATCGACTTCACGGATTTGAACAAGGCTTGTCCAAATGACTCGTTTCTTTACCACATATTGATTCAATGGTGGATGCGACTGCAGGACACGAGTTATTAAGCTTCATGGATGCGTATTCAGGCTACAACCAGATCCTCATGCATCCTGACGATCAGAAGAGAAGACAGCTTTGTCACAAACCGGGGGATATTCTGCTACAAAGTCATGCCATTTGGCTTGAAGAACGCGGGAGCAACGTACCAGCGAATGGTCAATAAAATGTTCGACAGTCAAATTGGGAAGACAATGGAGGTTTATATTGACGACATGCTGGTGAAATCTGTCAAATCTGAGCAACATCTCAGTCATCTGGAAGAAGCCTTCGACATCATGGACATGTACGGAATGAAATTGAATCCTACTAAGTGTGCGTTTGGTGTCGCTTTAGGGAAATTCTTGGGGTACGTAGTCACGCGACGAGGCATTGAAGCAAATCCAGACCAGATTAGATCAATCCTCGTCATCTCTTCCCCTTCTAGCCCGAAGGATATCATGCGACTAACCGGGAGGATCGCGGCGTTGAACAAGTTCATCTCCAAATCCACAGATAAGAGTTTTTATTCTTCTCAGCTTTAAAAAGGGAAAATAAATTCGAATGGACTCTTGCTTGTGAGGAAGCGCTGAAAGACTCAAACAGTATTTAACTTCACCACCCATGTTGTCAAAACCACACGACAAATAAAGGCTCTACCTCTATTTGGGAGTCTCGGAACACGCTGTCAGCGGAGTCTTGGTGAGAGAGGAGTCGGGGCATCAACAACCAATCTACTATGTAAACAGAACATTGCTGGGGGCAGAGACACGCTACCCGTTAATGGAGAAGTTGGTCTTCGCTCTTGTCACAGCCGCGAGGAAACTCAGACCCTATTTTCAAGGACATGCGATCACAGTCTACACGACGTACCCTTTGAGGAGCATTCTCCATAAACCTGAATTGTCAGGGAGGTTGATGAAGTGGGCGATTGAGCTTGGAGAGCACGACATAGATTACCAGCCTAGAACGGCTATCAAGTCGCAAGCTTTGGCCGATTTTGTGGCCGACTTCGCTCCCAATATTTTGGCGACAGCCGAAGCTGAAGTCAACTCCATTCAGTCGACAGTCCCTTGGAATTTAGCAGTAGACGGGTCGAGTAACAAAAATGGTTGTGGTCTTGGGATGGTGATCACTACTCCCACGGGCGATACTCTGCAATAGGCAATCAAATGCGGTTTCAGAGTTACCAACAACGAAGCAGAGTATGAAGCACTGGTCGCAGGATTATTATTGGCCAAGGAATTGGAGCGAAAGAGATAGAAGTGACGTCTGACTCTCATTGATAGTCAACCAAATTGAGGGATCTTATCAGGCTATGGTTCAGACAATGGCTTCCTACTTACAGAAGGTAAATGATATACGGTCGACATTGACAAATTTTCCATAACCCAGTCCCAAGAAGCGAAAATTCCCAGGCTGATGCATTGGCGACCCTCGGATCGACTATGGAAGGCGACAAACCACGAACAATACCAGTAGTGTATTTGAGCTGGCCGGCAATCTGGAAGGAAGAGGCAGCTATAGCCGCTGTCAGGTCAGTCGACAATTGGATGACACCGATCGTCCAATATTTGCAAAAATGCCTGCTTCCAGAAGACAAAGTGCAAGCTAGGAAAGTTCAAAGACAATCTGCAAGGTTCGTGGTGTTCGAAGGTCAGTTGCTAAAAAGGTCGTTCACGGGACCATACTTGAAATGCTTAACACACGACGAAGCTCAGCATGTATTGACTAAATTACACGAAGGGGAATGTGGGAACCACTCAGGCGGCAGGAGTTTGGCTCTCCGAGCCCATTCGACAGGGTATTACTGGCCGACAATGAGACTAGACTCCGCTGAATTCACAAAGAGGTGTGATAAGTGCCAGAGATTTGCACCATTCCTCATCTACCACCAGAAAAACTAAACCCAATTTTATCTATGTGGCCGTTCATGAAGTGGGGCATGGCATTGTTGGAAAACTCCCAGCCGCACCCGGCCAACGTGTCTACATGCTTGTAATGACGGATTATTACTCGAAGTGGATAGAAGCTGAAGCTTTTGCCAGAGTACGCGACAAGGAGGCTCAGACGTTCGTTTGGAGGAATATCATATGCGGTTCGGCATACCAAGAGAAATTGTGACCGACAATGGTTCACAGTTCATCAGCCATCATTTTCAAGATTTCTGCAGGACTGGGGCATCAAACTGAACTTCTCGACACCGCGCTTTCCACAAGCAAACGGCCAAGCAGAGTCGTCCAATAAAACAATCTTGAACACAATGAAGAAGAGGTTGGAGAAGGCTAAGGGCGCTTGGGCGGATAATTTACCTGGAGTCTTGTGGTCGTACCGAACAACCGTGAGATCTTCCACTGGCGAAACTCCTTTCGCATTGGCATTTGGAACGGAAGCAGTTATTCCAACAGAAGAAGTCATCCCCTCCCCACGATACCAATGGCTCGACGGAAAAATTAATCAACAACTGATGAACTTCAATCTCGACACGATTGATGAGACTAGAGACAGAGCTTCCATTCGACTGGCTGCTTATCGACAGAAGATGGCCAGATACTTCGACAAAAATTTTAGGACTAGAACTTTCCGCACTGGTGATTGGGTCCTACGAATAGTGTTCCAGAACACTAAGGAAAATGGAGATGGGAAGTTGGGCCCAAATTGGGAAGGCCCTTATCTTATCACAAGGGTTGTTGGGAAAGGAGCCTACAAGTTACAGACCGTGGAGGGGAATCCCGTTCGCAACAGTAGGAACGCGGTGCACCTTAAAAGATTTATCCGGTACATTTATGTTTTGTCATTTATGTGCCAGTTAACTTTTTAGAATTGTCGTATTTAAATAAAGCAAAGACGTTTGTAGAAGTTATTCGACGAATTGCAATAAAGATTGTTCATTGAATTCTCGTCCCGCTCTTTACATTCAAAATAATAAATCGTTCATCATTTTTTTATACACAACGTCAAAAGTACAAAATGTTTTTTTTGGCCATCCCTTCGATTATAAATAAAAACTGCACCAACACATTCCAGTTAACTCCTATATCCTCGGCCTCAAAAACCGGCTCCCTCTACATCAGTGGTTGTTGGGATGCTGGCAGGGACATCTTCTTCATTCTCCACAAACATGGGCTCAGAATGGCCAGCGGCCAGTCCGACATTTTCTCCTTCTTCTTCATGCTTCTCGACCTCCACCGTCTCCTCAACAGGTGCTGCAACTGGCTCGACCTCGCCATTCTTCATTTCATTTCTGTTTCTAATTCTTCGACTTCTTCCTCGGCCGACGCAGACGAGAGAAGAGATGCCAGCTGCACGCCTTTCGAATTCTCGAATCCATTTCTCAGGCTTCCATTCCACGTGCTTCCCAGCTAGAAACTCCTTCATTAAGTCATACATATTCTTCATCATGGAGTCAATAGCAATGTCCTCCATCTGCTCTATCAATGACTCGTTCTCCTTCTTCACATTTTCGAACCCTTCCTTGTAACCTTCAATAGTTAGCTCGGCGGTCTCCTTCTCCAGCTTCAATGAAGCTTTCACTTCCTTCAATTCCTTCTCAAGAACCTTCTCCTTCCTATGCGACGCGACCAGCCCAGACTTTAGGTCAGATGACTCCTTCCTCGCAGCTGACAGAGCCTTCTCCAGTTCTTTGACCCTTCTCTGATTAGACTCCGCATTCTTTCGCAGAAATAAGGTGCATTCCAGTGCTTGAGGGATTTGATTCAGAGCGTCATTCAAAAAAAATAAAATAAAAATAATAATAATGATTAAAAAAAAACCCATTACTTGATATTTTAAGGCGATGGCTTTCTTCATGGCCTCCACAGGCCCGATTTATGCCAATCTAACTTCATCCCCTTGAAGTAGTAATCCTTCGACGAATGAGTCAATGCTTGAAGGATCTGAGATTGCAGTCGACTCCCGCGGGATTTTTAGGGTGAGGTTATCAGAGTCCTCTTTTTTTTCTGCCTCGGCGACTGATTTACTTTTCTTCTCTGCAGAAGTCATCTCAGTCGACTTCCCTTTCTCTACGACACCCTCACTCGGAATAACCTCCCGAATTTGAGTGCCAGCTTCTCCTTCTGCCTCTACCCCTATCTTCTTACTTTTTATGCTTCCTTGATTTTCTTCGACTCTTCATTTCGTCGAGTGAAGCTACCGTGAATGGCCCAGTCATCATTTCCTCTGCGCATAAAAATTCTTCAGTTTTTAGGGGCTCTCGATATCTATTCTCCTCATACAACGTGTGAATCGACCATCTACAGTTTATCACGGGCAAAACGTTTTTACAGAGGGCCAGAACTTTACCTCCTTCTCGGTGATAGATATCCTCCCACAACGAGTCGCCCTTAGTCTTCCCTCTGTCAAGATCCTTTTACACTGTCTTTCCTCAGCCGACAGAGATAGAACGGTTTTGGTATTTGAGATTGTACGTGCAGTTGTGACGGATGGCCTATTTCGTAAAGGATCTGCAATAAATAAATGCGTGAATTTGGCTCAAAAAATTATGAATTAAGGAAAGAAAGTTACTCACTCGACAGACACCAAAATTCAGGGATTCGACCAGCCCCTGCTGATCCAAATATACCCTCCCCATTTGCAAAGAAGTAGTAGGACTGCCAATTCCCTCTATCATTAGTTGGCAATCCAGTAACTAATGGCATCTTCCTCTGTCTAAGGATCAGAGTATATCTCCCTTTTCCTTCAAATGCTCCTTTAAGTAGTAAGTCTCTAACACATCTCTTACCTCGAAGAGGATTCCCAACTCAAAGGCCAAACACTCAACCGACAATAAGATTCTCCACGCGTTAGGCATCAATTGTGAGGGGGCGACACGAAAGTGATCTAGAACTTCCCAGACCAATCTCGGGATAGGAAATCTCAACCCTACAAAAAATGGACGTACGTAGAATCCCATCCACCCCGGGACCTTGTAATCTATTCTTTCATTCGACGAAGGCACCCGGAGCTCCAAAGAATCTGGGAACCTATACATAATGCTGAGTTCCCTCAACATTTTCCCTGTCATTCGACTAGCAGGGTTTTTCGACAGTAAATTCGTGGGTTCACTGGTAGAAGGAAAGTCACTCGACTCCCCGACAGCGGGCAAAGATCTGAGTGGTATGGCCACAGTAGGGGTCTCTTGGGAAGGCCTAGCTAGAGTGACTGCGCCACTTTCGATCATCCCCTGATACGACCGATCTTTGTTCTCTACACCCTCCTTGGTGTCACTCGACGAATCAACATAACTGTCAATACTAGCGCCTAAGCTACCTAGAGAATCTCCACTCGACATCTTCCAAACAACTAGCATATAAACAACTAACTTCCCTAGTACCCAACCTCCTAAAGATCAAAACCCACAAACACGATTTCTCAACAAGTCACACAAACCCCAAAGATCAAACGGCCAAATCTACCTTAGAACAGCTTGAATATTCAATATGAATGTTTAAAGAAATTGAAGAACATGAGAAAGTTTTGAAGAATACCTTTGTGACACTTGAGAGCTCTATCTTTACTCGACTTCCGAATGAAGCAAAATGAAATGCCCAAAGCTCTTTTATACACACAACTCGAATTGGCGCCAAAGTTCCCGCCAAAAGACTCCTCGTAACTCGCGCTAGGGTTTGCAATTGATGGCCATGGACAATTTGGTGATATTCCAAGTGTCGGATCTGTGGACCAAAGACATCTACATGTCGGTTCATGTCGAGCCACGTTAGGAGTACGATGATATTTAATAGTTCAAGAACAACTCGACCGGGGACATCCCCCTGATGAAATAAGAATTATGTTTTTCACTCGACAAGTCGAATGAAGCCACTCCTGAACCCCATCATGTTCAGTCGACCGGGGAACTTCCCTGATGAGATAAGGTTATGATAGTCATTCGACACACTCGACATGTCGAATGAAAAGAATCATGAACCACAATCCGGTTCAGTCGACCTCAGACTTCCCATGATAAGAAAATGGTTATGAAAGTCATTCGACACATACGACATGTCGAATGAAATGATTCCTGAACAACCATCAAGTTCAGTCGACCGGGGACATCCTCCTGATGAAATAAGAATTATGTTTTTCACTCGACAAGTCGAATGAAGCCACTCCTGAACCCATCATGTTCAGTCGACCGGGGACTTCCCCTGATGAGATAATGGTTATGACAGTCATTCGACACACTCGACATATCGAATGAAAAGAATCATGAACCACAATCCGATTCAGTCGACCTGAGACTTCCCCTGATAAGAAAATGGTTATGAAAGTCATTCGACACATACGAAATGTCGAATGAAATGATTCCTGAACAACCATCAAGTTCAGTCGACCGGGGACATTCCCCTGATTAAATAAGAATTACATTTTTCACTCGACAAGTCGAATGAAGCCACTCCTGAACCCATCATGTTCAGTCGACCGGTGACTTCCCCTGATGAGATAATGGTTATGACAGTCATTCGACACACTCGATATGTCGAATGAAAAGAATCCTGAACCACAATCCGGTTCATCGACCGGGGACTTCCCCTGATAAGAAAATGGTTATGAAAGTCATTCGACACATACGACATGTCGAATGAATGAAATGATTCCTGAACAACCATCAAGTTCAGTCGACCAGGAACATCCCCTGATGAGATTATGGTTATGAAAGTCATTCGACATACTCAACATATCGAATGAAAAGAATCCTGAACCACAATCCGGTTCAGTCGACCGAGGACTTCCCCTGATGAGATAATGGTTATGAAAATAATCGACGCATTTGACATGTCGGGTGAAATAAATCTCGAGCCGTCATCCAATTCAGTCAACCGGGAGACGACCCTGCTAACTCACGTCGAGTCAAGCAAAAGACATGATAAATAACTCATCACATACAAGTCGAGTGAGCTCACCCCATAACGTCAATCTCATTCCGTTGACCAAAGACACCTTCTGCTGACTCATGTCGAGCCAAACAAAGGTATAGTAATCACTTGGCACATGCAAGTCGAGTGAGGTTGCGCCTGAACAAACGTCTGGTTCAGTCGACCTTGTACGTCCCCTGATCTCATACGACATGCACCAAAGCCACTGTTCGGTTCAATTCGCATTGGATGATCCCCCATAAGCTCACGAGGTCGGCGTACTTGAAATATGAGTTCCCCCATTACGATATGTCGAACAAGGTAGATTTCCTCGACCGTCACGGTGAATCCAAAGAAACCTCTAAAATTACTATCGAAAGCCAGAATCATGGAGACCAAAATTCCCCACTCACGAGCTGTACTACGAAGATTTGCCCTAGATCACAGCCATGATCAACAAAATTAAGGAACATTTCCAGATTCACTCGACGTATTCGAAGGTACTCTCTAAGCTTAGGACTTCCAGACTTAGAGAGTATGAGACAAACTGTTTGGGCCAAAATTGGCCCCAAGGGTAAAAACGACATTACACCGCAAAACCAACCACAAACCTGGGGCTCATCAAGCAGACTGGGCCCACAAATGGAATGTCACGAAAGGGACCGACCCGGACCGCCTCAAGGGCCCAAGCCCGTTAACACAAAGGGAGCCAACGGACACCAGTTACTACTGAATCAAGAGGAAATCAAAACTCAATAAAGATCGCCATGAAGTCGATAGATTCGAGCTTTAAGATACGATCGTCAGTTATCAAGCATAACTCACATTGATGGCAACTCCAACGGGCAGAATAGAGAGCCTATAAATGAAAGAAACGAAATAATAGAGGGCACCTGAGATCTTCAGACACGACCCATCACACATACATTGTTAGCATACCCCGCCCTCATGGCATTCAAACTGAAGTTAAGGTATTCCTGAAACCTTGACTCTCCATCTAGAACTACATTCCTTCCTTGACACTGACTTGAGCGTCGGAGTGCCTACGGCTTCCACCACACCGGTGGGCAGTAAGCTCCTCATTCACTCTACTCGTTTTGCAAGTTCGCTCGTGCCCTGCTTTTGATAATCTCGATTGTGGACCACTACCGAAATCAGCTTCCACAGTTAAATGAGTGGGAAATAATGATATAATTACCACTCATCATTGACCTTGTTATCCCCTCTTGTAAAAGCAAAAAAAAAAATTGAGACTCAAGTGCAAAAGAGCCAACGTGGCCAAATTTAAAAGATAATGGCAAAAACCCTTCACTCGAAAGAGTTGTTAAATATAAGCTCATGATATTTATGGGGTAAACAATATAGCATGCAACCAATGTTGCTTATTTTTCAGGTCATAGTGGTGTTGGGTTTTGAACACCTATTTTGTGGAATTGGTTTGTTTAGAGATAGATTTCTTTGGCCGTGTCCAGCTCATAAAATAAGGTCTTAAGCCTTGATTCGTTATGCACTTTATTTTTCACGTAAGTGCTTGATATGCTTTGGTGTTTATGTCATATGCATAAGTGTTGTATTTAGCCACTTTTAAAATGATGCATATTGTTTCATGTCATAAACAACTGAATACTGACTGGGTATCATTTTATCTGCTTGAAATGATGTTTCAGTCAGTTTTGACAGGATTTTTTATTTATCTCTTTGTGTGCTTGTATATGCTTCATATCATTGCATATCATTTATTTTGCATATCATTGAGTGTTTACTTCCCATTTGATTTTTATTTACTAACTGAGTTATCCTGTTAGTGAAGGGGAGTAAGGCATGTTTGTTTATGCTCTTGCATGTGTTTGTCTTCTGTTGTTTTTCCTGTTTCCTTCGCCTTTGTCATTTCGTGACAAAAAAGAAGGGGGAGAATAATATATAAGGGGAGAGCCTTAATATATGGGAGGGAGTCGTAGATTATCCTTTTGATATCTCCATTTTACGGGGAGTTTAAATTAAGGGGGAGAATGATATCTACCTGTACATGCATGAGTTTTATACCTGCTTAATGTTTTTCTTGATAATCCCAATGCTCTTTCACAGTATATTATTGTCTGTGGATGTTTCAGGTAAGGATGTTTTGTTTCTGTGGTGGCATTTATTTGAAGACTACTCTATTAGGTTTTAGATCGAGTCCTAATGTAATAAGTCACTGTTTTGATGGTTGACAGTTGACTATTTTTCTTTTTGGGTCTATTACTGTAGTCTTTGTATTAGGTAGTGTTTTGTCACGGAATGCCAAATGAGGAGATTGTTAGTTCCATTTTTATTGGCATGTGTCCGTGACAAAACAAGTTCAATTGAGTTGTAATCTATCATGAAGATCTTGGTACAATTGGACTGGTTTTTGGCTGTTGTGCATCAGACATAAGTTCGTTACAGTGTTCGAATGATTGGTGTTAGTGTTGCGTTCATTATTTGGTTCGAACGTGTGGCGTTAGTGACACGTTCTTAATTGGGTTCGAACGGGATCATTCCAGAGAGCAAACATTTGAGTCATGTTCTTGATGGGTTCGAACGAGATCATTCCAGAGAGCTCACGTTCGTTGTGCGTTCGAGTGGCGTTCGAACGAGTCTTCACAGAAATGGCACGTTCGTGGAGCGTTCTAGTATGCGTTCGAACGCGTCTGTGATCTGAACGCATTTTTGGCCTTTTTCACTTTGAAAACCCTAGTTTTTTCACCCTACCTATAAATATAACATGTAGCCGCCATTCCCCATTATTGAAACACTTTTCCCTTGAGCCAAAATCTCTCAAAGCTTTCAACCTTATTTGATTCCACCTTGAAGACTTTTTTCATCTTCTTGTCTTCTTTGTTAAAGGTGTGAATCTCTCTTTAATAAACCTTCAACACAACTTAACCCAAAATTCCTAATCCTTCAGAGTTCTTTAGGAGGAAGTTTGGTAGTCGGAGTTCCGGCGTCAGAGGTGATACAATCTACTCAGAGACTTCAGAGGTTCTGAAGAAAACCGTGGGTCGCGGGCTTGAGGAGTTGCCTTGACTTCTTGCAGTACTGAGGTACTTGAGCCGGTGGAGTTGCCACCATAGGTGTTGACCATCGTTGTAAGTTTTTCTCTATATAGTGGATTCGGGTGGTAGCCTATACCCGGAGTGGTTTTTTACTCGCAAGAGTTTTCCACTTCGTCACCAAAATTATTGTGTTGATTTTATGTGATTGATTTAATTTGCTGCTTTAATTTATTATTATTGTTTTTATATTTGCAGCATAATTAATTGTTGGATATTGTGGTTGCTTGTTGAGATTTCATAGTTACAGTAATCAGGACCTGTCCTGTTTATTGTTTGTATTTCCGCATAGGGTCGGAACTTAGGGTAATAGCGAATTTTCAGATTGTATACAGACATGCAGTATTCCACGAGTACCACCATAAGGTGCCCACCGCGATAAGTTCCACCACCTCGAGTACCGGTATTGGAAGAGGAGGCCGAGAATGATCCTGATGGTTTTGATGATTTGGAAGACTTTTTTGAGGAGGAAGAGATAGGTATAGGCCCAGGAATCATAGGCAAAAGCAGAAGCAAGATAGAAGAGATAATATGTTTGATAAGCAGAGAGGATTTGATGACAGACGTGAGAATATGATAGGAGGGGTTACGGTAGACATAGTGATATTGATGGTGATTTGAGTTGCATCAAGTTCAGGATACCAAACTTTCAGGGAAAAAATGATCCTGAAGAGTATTTGGAGTGTGCGAATAAAATTGAGTTGATTTTGAACTGTCATCATTACTCTGATGAGAAGAAAATCAATCTGGCAACCATGGAATTCACTGATTATGCGATGATTTGGTGGGATCAGGTTGTCACTAACAGAATGAGGAATTATGAAAGGCCAGTTCAGACATGGGAAGAACTTCGAGGTCTCATGAGGAAACGATTCATACCCAGCCATTACTACCGAGAGTTGTATCAGAAAATACATCCTATGTATCAAGGGGCCAAGAGTGTAGAGGATTACTATACTGAGATGAAGGTTGCCATGACCAGGGCAAATGTAGTGGAGGATACAGAGGCTACTATGGCACGGTTTCTATGGGGCTTGAATAGAGAGATTTCCAACATGGTGGAGTTGCATCATTATGTTGATTTGGAGGATATGCTTCACATGGCTATCAATGTAGAAAGGCAACTCAAGAAAAATAATACATCCAGATTTAATACTCAGACTACTCCTGCATGGAAAGGGAAATGGGTTCCTAATGATCGATGAGATGGAGGCTTTAAAAAGCCAAAGGCCGAACCAAATGCAAATGGTAAGGAGGCTGCGGAACCAAGCAATGCTAGACCGAAATCTGAAGGTACAACACCCAAGACTAAGGATGTCAAGTGCTTCAAGTGTTTGGGGATGGGACATTATGCTTAACAGTTCCCCAAAAGGTGCACCTTAGTGATTGATAAGAAAAGTGGTGAGGTACATGTTAGGGTTGATGCTCGGAGTGCCAATCCGGATCGTATTTTTGTCCGATTCATAAATATGAGCAATTTTATTTTCCATAATATTACTAATTTAATGGTAGCACCCTTGTCTTTTATGCACTTATTATATCTAATTACGATTGTATATCTACGATTAGATCGAAACTGAATATGGTTCAGTGATACGTGTATATTAGACAAAGATCTTATGATAGTGCGCAGTTACAACGTAGTTTGTAATTAACATTGGGAAACGCACTATAAGATGTATATCCTTAAATAAAGTTCCTGGTCAAGATTTACTAACACGGGTCGGTTAGTAAAATTCGCTGAGACCAGTACATGTCGTATATCGTTACTTGGTCCGATGGTTTATCCCAATGAACCATGAGTCTCGGGAGACTCGTATAGACATGTAGGTGTTTATTTGATAAGACACTGACGACTCACTGAAGATTTCCTAATAGATGGTACACCAACATCAATTGGAATCTTCACGAGTTGAGCGAGCATAATAGTCATTCGACTTGAGATACCACAGTGGGATATATGAGTTATCCTCCACACTTTGATGACAGTCACGTCACTGATCTATTTAGATCAGACCTCCGCCTGTTCGTTGGGTGTGGACTGATGCTCATGATATCCAGTGCGTATCAAGACAGGATCCGTCAGTCCTGTGTACAGGGCCTAGGAATCCGCACGTGTTTACGATCTAGTAAATCCATGGCCGTGGTATAACTTCGGAAACCAGTTCCGAGTGTTATTTAGAGATTGTAAATTGGAAGTCGATTGTATTAAACCGAACGGATTTGACGTTTTCATCTATATCCCAGGTATAATATGGATAGCCTGTGACGGAGGGATTATACATATGCAATGACTTTGGCTTGCATAGTTTAGCGAGATTATCTGTAGTCGTCATAATTCACGAGTGAGTGAATTATGGACACGAAATTGGATCTCGTGACGGATAAACCTAAACTTAGAGAGTCTCACAATATGAAGTGTTGGGCAACGCATTATAATAATACAGATTATTCATAATACTTCATCGGATTAAGTGAGTTAATTCGAGTCGTTTAAACAGTTAAACTATAACACATGCATTAGGAGATTTTGGTCAATCGTAATTACTGTGTATTTGTATTTGATACATAATACGATTATATACATATTAATTATTTGTCAAATGAGATTTTGACACATGCCATAAATATATGTATTTGTTATTTAATGTAAATAAAAATACATATATGGATGTTATTTAATTATTTAGTTATTTAATTGTTAAATAATTAAATAATTAAAAAATTAAATATCTTATCCATTTGTCATAATTAGTATGATAAATGGTGATATTTAATTGGAACACATGGCATGATTTAATAAGTTTAAGTGTGCAAATTAGATTTTGAAAAACTTAAAGCTTATTTTACTTTGTTTTTTAATTTAATGAAATTAAACACACAAATTGACCAAAATAACCTTGTAAAAGTCGGTCAACAAGGAAATAAAAAGAAAAATTATTTTCTTCCCCCTTTAACTTGCTGCCATGGCCGAACACCTCAAAGAAAATGGGTTTGAAAATTTGTGTCATAAATCCATGAAGAATTGAAGGAAAACTCAAGGAAAAAGCATATGAAACAAATGATTAAA
>SKCR01045692.1:0-124619 GCA_019454045.1 Zanthoxylum bungeanum | reverse complement strand
AGAATTAGAAATTATTTTGTCTTTAAAAGTTGTAGATCATGGAGTCTTCTTTAATCTGGAACCTGAATCAGCTCAATCCTATATCGGAGTAAAAAATTATGCCAAAAATACGACAGATGCGCAAAACTAGAATTTCCAAAACTGCACTTCGTTAAAACGCCATTTCATGTTTCCAATCTCCAAAATTATATGTCAAGTCCAATTTTTACTCTTATTTGACCCACATTTCGTCCTAAATGATTTCATTATGTAGCAATATTATTTTATCTGTAAAATAAACTAAAACATATCAAAACATTCATCAAATCCGAGAAACTAAACAAAATATTAAGTAAAAGGGGTGGTAAATATTGATATATTTTCCGCTCATCACACCCCCAAACCTAACATTTTGCTAGTGCTCGAGCAAAAAAACAAAATAATATACAAGAAAAAATTAAAATTAAACTAAGCCATTTTCGTAGGGATCACGGTTGCATTTAGCATATGCAACAAGCCTTTTAAACCCCTAGGTGTCCCTAGTGGACGAGTTATAGTCTCGTAAGAGCTTACAGCAACGATACCCACAAAAGTTTTACAAAAGTAAAAAATATAATAAAACTAATGCACACAAAAGCAAAAAGACAAGAGAAAATAGAATAAAGAAGTTAGTGACTAAACAGATGAAACTTTAATCCAAGTCAATAGTTGTTTTGTTTCATTCTAAATTACCGAATAAGTAAATTCTCCGATTACTTTTACCATTCTCCATATACACAGTTGACAAAATATAATCAACTCATTTTTTCCCATAACAGTAACAAGTGCAGTTGATTAGAGAGTAATATTTTTTTCCTAAAGTTTTATCAGAATTCACATCTTTTTGCAGCAATGGAATAATTTTTCTGATTTTTTTCTTTGATTTTTGATTTTTGAATTTTTTTTTTATTTATATACAATATCTTCCATATATGTAGCGAGTGTTAGGTCGGTGACTCCCAAACCGGTTGGCTTTAGGGCACCAGGTGTTAAGACACCCTTACAGACTTAATTACTCAGACTTCAGATATATATATTTTTGCAGCATCTTTGATCCATGTAGCGAGCTTTGGGCCAGTGACTCCCAAACCAGTTGGCTTTAGGGCACTAGATGTTAAAACACCCTTACAGACTTAATAACTCGGATCTCAGATGTTTTTTTTTTTTTACTCCATCACTTTTTGAAATGCTTCCTCCAATTAAACTAGACCTGAATATTACAAACTTTTCAATTTTAGCTCATGTCCGTATGTTACAATGCATGTTGATAATATCTGCTAACTAAGCATATGAAGATCCATTTTAGTCAGTTTTATGAGAATTCACAATTAAATAATTCAAAAGGAAATAAACAAAAAAACTTGTTCTGAAATAGGTTTGAGATACGTCTCAGGAGTGGAAACTCCTTACTCAGCTATCTCTTACCAATTTCACCTTTTAGTCAAAAATAAAAACACAAAAAAAAAACACAAAATATTTTTGTAATTTTTGAAAATTTTTCAATTTTTTTGTATTTTTTCGAAAATTTTTGGACTAAAAATAAAAACAACACACAAACTAAAAACAAGGTACTGATCAACTAATTCCCTCCCCCAAACCTAAATGAGACATTGTCCCCAATGTCTTAAACAGTAGAAGAAGAGTTTAGAAGATAATACCTAGTTAGCTGAAATTCTACAGGAAATTAACGGTTAAGATCCAGATTAATCCGACACCTCTTACCACGATCGTCCTCAGACCAATTTATCTTTGAAAGAATAGGGTCAATTTGTGGTTCATAGGCTATGATTTGGTCAATTAGATCCGGAGTAGTTCTGGCAGTGTAGAGGAGTTCTTTTAAAGGTTTTGACACGAACCCATTTCTCCGAGCATCATCAAGAAACACACAAAGAAAATCATAAAATCCATCAACGTTGTACAGTCCAAGCGGTTTTATGGTGTATGTTCAGGTTCGCCCAAGATAGTACTATAAAAATTTCCTCCAATGTGCCCAAGCCACCTGGCAAGGCAATAAAAGCATCAGCACGGTTAATCATTTCTACCAGTCGTTCAGACATACCTGGCACAATTAGCTCTTCTCCGTTTGATGGTCCAATAAGATTTGCCTCCGCCAAGGGTTTTGGGATGATTCCCAAAACGTGATTGCCTCCATCCTGTACAGCTTTTGAAACGATCCCCATAAGTCCAAGATTACCTCCGCCATATACTAAGTGCATATTCCTTGCAGCTAAGACTCGACCCAATTCATGTGCTGCTTCTACGTATTGTGGCTTAACACCAACACTAGTATCGCAAAACACACAGATGTTTTCAACTCGTCTTCTTGAAGTGGCTTCCATGTTTTACTCCAGATGTCTTCAAAAGTGCAATGATGAGTTGAATTTATAACACCTGAAAAGGGTGAGTAAAATAATAGCACTAGTACCTGCCAAATGACAATTATTAGTTAATAGTAAAATAAATCATGATAGTCAAAAAGGTCTGGATCCTGTTAGAGAAAATAAAAGAAAACAACAAAACAAATTATAATTATTAGGAAAAGACAAATAGATATAATATTTACAGAAAATTAGCGGCTTGATTGACGTCTATGCGTCAGGGACAAGCTTCCCATCCAATTTTCTTATAAATTGGCAAACATGGTCTTTTTGAGTCAGATTCTCGAGACTTAACTGTTGTCTTTCTTTTAGAATTGTGCATATAACACATGAATTTCATGATACACATATCCACTGGGATGCGTCTCAAGAGTTTTAGATATATCATCCAAAGACTCCTTACTCAAGCCATCCCTAATGAAATTAATCTTATCTTCGCGGTTATCAGACACCATTCCTAAAGAACGACAACAAGTATCACAAAACATACGAGCACATTTATAACAAACACACATTCTTTTGGCTCTTCTCTTTTTAGCATAGGTGTTCCTTCCTAAACTAGGCAGATGTGAAATAAAAGAGTCAGAAGACTCACTTGCCAATCGGACCCGTGCTTCAATAATCCAACGAATATTAGTAGGAATACCTTTGATCATCAGTAGTCTCATCCGTTCCAAGCGAGCTTTGTAGACTTTCATCAGAGATTTTTCAGGGAGAGAATGAAATTGCTTGTGAAGTTTTGCGAGAACGTCTTCCATCCTGAAATGTCTTAATCTACAAAAATTAAACATACAAAAATAAAACACACCAAATCACAATATATACACAAATTGCATGGGTTGCCTTCCTGCTAGCGCTAAGTTTAACGTCGACAACTAGACATGACTTCTCGAACGTTAGGCTGGATCTGAAAGTGTGACACTTTCTTTTTGTCGCTAAAATGATTCTCCCCAGTAGTGCTTAACACGCTTGTTTTTAACCTTGAAAGTTTTGTTGGAGTCAGGATCATATATCTCAACGGCTCTATCTGGTAAAACTTTGGTGATCACAAATGGACCTGACCACCGTGATTTTGGCTTCCATGGGAAGAATTTTACCCTTGATTTGTTTAACAGTACCTTCTGCCCTAGTTCCAGTTGTATGCGCACTAGCTTCTCATCCTATCTCTTCTTGGCCTTTTCTTTGTACAATTTAGCATCCTCAAAAGGCTGATTGTGAAATTCCTCCAATTTGTTGAGCTGGTGGAACTTTTTCTCTTCTGTTGCTTGTAGTGCAAGAATTGGCTTTTTCAATGCAAAAGATGTTTTATCTTCAGGCTCCACAGGCAATTGACATGTTTTAAGTTTGTCAGTAGAACTTTGCATTGCATTGGAGTTCTGAATGGTACTGTGTATCACATCAAGTCTGAAACATTCCTCATTCTTTTCATCATCTGGGAAATTCATGGCCTTGAAAACATTGAATGTTACCTCTTGGTCATGTACCCTCATGGTTAATTCTCATTTTTGTACATCAATAATGGTTCGACCTGTAGCCAAGAATGGTCTCCCAATGATGATTGGCACGTCTGCGTCTTCCTCCATATCAAGGACAATAAAATCTGCTGGGAAAATGAATTTGTCAACCTTGACCAGCACATCCTCAACTACGCCTTTTGGAAATACGAGCGTTATATCAGCAAGTTGTAGAGAGACTGAAGTTGGCATTATTTCTCCAATCTGTAATTTCCTGAAAATATAAAAAGGCATCAAGTTAACACTTGCACCTAAATCACATAAAGCCCTACCAAAGTTATGTTCTTCTATGATGCAAGGAATGGTGAAACTGCCAGGATCTTTCAACTTTGGGGGAAGCTTCCTCTGAATGATGGCGCTGTATTCTTCTGTCAATGCTACTGTCTCGTAATCTCCCAATCTCCGTTTTCGTGAAAAAATGTCTTTCATGAATTTTACATAGCTGTGCATTTATTCCAAGGCTTCTGCAAATAGAATGTTGATGTGCATCTTTTTGAACACCTTCAGGAAACGAACAAACTGCTTGTCCAGTTTTTTTTCTGAAGACGCCGAGGAAAAGGTGGAGGTGGAGTGATCTGTTTTTTTTTCCTTTGCTTCTTTTTCCTCCATCTGTTGCTTTGTTTCTTTTGGAACTTCCTCAGCAGTTGTTTTGGCTCCAACATCTTTGTTGATTTCAGTACCGCTTTTTAACATGATGGCATGACATTGCTCCTTCCCTCGGTTCCTTGGATTGGGTTCTGTGTTGCTGGGAAGATTACCTGGCGGTCTGTAACTTTGAGCATTGGCCAGTTGTCCGATTTGATTCTCCAGTGCTTTGATGGAAGCAGATTGGCTCTGAAAGATAGCATCATATGCTGCTTGTTGCTTTTTGAACATCTCTGCAATCCATTCTTTCATTTCTGGTTCTTTTTCATGTTCCTGGCCTTTGTTCTGTTGTTGAAATCTTGGTGGTGGATAATTCTATTGTTGTCCTGAATTGTTGCGCCATGAAAAATTGGGATGATTCCTCCATCCTGGGTTGTAGGTGTTGGAATATGGATTGTTCCACTGTATATTGAAATTGTTGACACAATTCACCGTCTCTTTAAGTTGGTTTGGTTCTGGTGCTCCTCTATATGGTGAACTTGTGGATCCAGTGCTAAGAGTCTCCATGAATTTGCATATATGATCCAGCTTGGCGTTGACTGCTGTATTGGCGCCACTTTCATAAATTCCTGTAATTCTTTGGATCATACTCCTTTCTGTTGGCCATAAAGAATTGTTGTTGTCCATTTCTTCGATTAGGTCCCAGCCTTGATCTTCTCATTTTGCCATTAAAGCTCCTCCAGCAGCAGCATCGATTGTGGTTCTCATCAGTCTAGAAAGTCCATTATAGAAGGTTTGGACTTGAAGCCATTTTGGAATCTCATGGTGAGGACATTTCCGGAGCAAATCTTTATACCTTTCACAAGCTTTGTAGAGAGTTTCTGAGTCTTGTTGCACAAAGGATGTGATGTCATTCCTCAGCTTTCCAGTTCTGGCTGGTGGAAAGTACTTTGCAAAAAATTTGGTGGCTAAAGTGTTCCAAGTTGTGATGGAACCTGCTGGTAGTGAATGTAGCCAAGCTTTAGCTCTATCCTTCAAGGAGTATGGGAAAATACGCAGTCTCATTGCTTCTTCAGCTTCTCGGTTGTAATTGAAAGTGTCACAAACTTCCAGGAAGTTGCTGATGTGGGTATTAGGATCTTCAGTTGCATTCCTCCAAACTGAACTGACTGCTGAATCATCTGAATGCATGTTTTGATGTCTCCCGCATTTGCTGGTAAGAGAGGAAGTACAATACATGAAATGAGTCTGTCAACCACCGGAATGGTTCTCTCTCGAATGGGAATTGGTGGTGCAACCTCCAAAGGTTCAGGTTCCATGTTGACTAAAGCTTCTTGGCCTTCTCGCCTTTCCCTTCTCAACTGTCTGATGGTTCTTTCAATTTCCGGGTCAAGCGGTCGAAGTTCAAATCTTCTGGTTCATCTCATGAAGTTTCTGAGAACCTGAAACACAAGAAAAAAAAAACAATAAGTAAAAAGAAAATTAGATACAAGTAAAGGTATCTAACCTTAAAACTAATAGTGAAAGATAAATAAGTCCCCGGCAATGGCGCCAAAAACTTGACTGGCGTAAACACACACGTATAACGCAAGCGTACGTATCGTTCAAGTAGTATAAAAAGTATCGATCCCACGAGGACTTAATACCAAATCTATTAATTTTATGAGGTCAAATGATTACTAGTATCCAACAGGTTGATTGATTGATTTGAAATGGTGATGATTCTAAATTAAAAACAAGTAAATAAAAAGTAGGTTTAAGAAAATTCAATATTAAAAACTATTTAGGGTTGTGAATCTTTCTAATATCTTTTAAAAGATGAAGTGTTTATTTCATGGTTGTGTAATAAATCGGTTTACTAACCTGAAATACTAAATTATGCAAAAACATATGTCGATGGTCAGACGCAAATACCCAGTTTAACCCAATTGAACCATATGTCTATGTCAACCAAATTATCTGGATTCATTAAGTTTAAGTTCCAATTATAGATACCCCCGCCCGACAGGTATATGTCTATCCTGTAAGGAAATCTATTAAAGGGTTATCTATCCTCAAGGAAGATCGTGGGCTATTAAGTCTAAGGCTGAAACCTAAAATTCCTTTGTCAAGTTTATTTTAGATTTACCACATCAATCTTATTGGTGACCAGACAACAAGAAGCATTAAGCTTAAGACTTAATAAGTAAACCTTTAAATTACCCAAACTATAAAATAACCCCTTATAAACCGGTGATATTAGAATTCATCACAACCCCAGATAAATAACTTAGTTACGACACATAACAACCCCAGAATTCATCAATACATATATATGTATCACACTAAATATTTGAAATCTAATTTTAATACTAGTATTTTACATATTTATGACAAACATATTTGAAGTCAGAGCCTTGCTCGTCTTCAGTTCCTTCATGTCTGCATTTTTCAAACGGCAGTCACGCTTCCGCGATCCCGTTTGCCACATTTTAGGCAGACATTTTGGGATATGTCCTTTATCTTCCCAGAAGATTATAATGATTTTGCCTTTGCCCTTTTCCACATTCCAGAAGCCTTTGGCCTAGCCTTGGCTGACTAGAATATCGAAGTAAGGAGCGCCTTGCGTTACTTGCCTATTGCAAATTTTTACTTTGTCTCCTTGAGAATAGTCATTAACTCTCCAAGAGTTTATTATTGCAATTTAATACTTCTAAAATCTAAGTATAGATTTATGAAGATCCTTCAATTTCATTATCATACTTTAAGGATCTAATCCTTAGTTCTGATTAAGAAATTAAGGAGTTTAATTTGACAAGCTTAATGGATTAAGCACTAAAGTTATCATCACATGAATCTTCCTTGGATCATGCTCTACTATTTGCTTAACTCCGGGCTTAGGCCTAATATGTTATTTTATCAAATAAGTAACTTTATTAGTTTCCAGGACCATCCTGAAACTTTATTCCCAATTTGAAAAATTAAAGCATTTAAATACATTTTCCCTAAGATTATGTTTTAAATATCAATCTTTCAATTTTATCCTGATTTTAATAGTCCAACTATTTAATCAACGATTTAGATACTATTTATTATAATGATTATTATAGTTCAACTATTTAATCAACTATAATTTATTTGTTTGAATATAGTCCAACTGTTAATTAAAACAACGTTTAAATATTAGTCCAACTAACATTTAATTGATTTAACGAATGATATTTATGATTGAGCGCGTATGGCAAGTAATTAAACGAATATTGAAAATTTAATTCTTGCCTCCCACTATTTTTCGACGAGCCTCTAACCCTCTGTCGAGTACTCGGGAAACCGTGTTTCCTAGTGGGCTAGGATCCCGTTAAATATCACACAATCTTGATTTTGCCAACAAATTGTATGATAATTAATTAGGTAGATCTCTAAGATCAATTGGATCCAATCCAATTCCTAGATCCAGTAGGGGGACATCCAAGTCCGAAACATATATCTTATATATGACAATATATCCAATATATTACCTAACCTTTTTCCTCTGAATCAACTAAGCCTTGGCTTTGGCATAACAAACTTAGTGATCCCAGTCAAGCGTGACCCATTGACCATGGAAAGCTTCGTAATCAATGTCGATGGAAAAGAATTGGTCTTGACTTTGACCAACAAACCACAACTTGGACAAGACACCAATATGGAACAAAGCCTTCGTGATTCAAACACATCCTCGAAGGACAAAGGCCTTGACTTTGGCCAACAAACCAATGCCAGTCTTAGATCTTGAGTAAGAATCACTCAATGGAAGGAAAAACGCTTAATATTATTTTAGGGTTTTTTGCGTGCAAATTGGCAACCAATTTATTATCTTTGTTAAGGTCTCATCATCATACACCCTTAAACATGCATTCTAAACACATAATAAAACGCGTATAAATAAAGTAATAATGATATGCGGATGGATACTTTACATTGATCCTAGATCAAATCTCTCCATTTCTCTCTCCCGCTAGCACATGTATTTGCTTCTACCCGTTACACTACACTTCTAAAGAAACCTCATTTACATTGAGGGGAATAGGTGAGAAGAGAATACAAAGAATAAGGAGGTAATAAGGCTGGACACGCAGGTCCAATTAATAAATCAAATTTATTACAACAATTTCTAAAATTGCCCCACGCTTCTAATATCCATCTGATATACATTATTCATGCATCACAACCATGTATTCACACAAGCATGCTATCAATCAATCTAATCAAATTAATTAATCTGATAATTAGTGACCATCCAATGTTCAAACAATGATTTGATTTTGCTCGAGTCAAACCCGTTTTGCGAATAAGTACTCAAAGTACGAATTCTCGAATTAAATTAAACTACATAATTAAATCCAATTCAATTTGTATTTAATACTAACTCGCTATTTAATTCCAAATTAAATATTACACTTTATTAATAAACCTTTACGATTTAAATTCCAAATTTAATCGTTACGGGTCTCAAAGCGCGATTAACGTCCAACGTTAATTTAATTAAAGTCCAATGGGCTTTCAATTAATTTCTTAAGCGTGGACTTTTGGTCAACTCGGGTCCAACCAATAACCAAAGTCCAATCAAGGAGTAACCCATAAGCCCATAAATCAATTTAGGCCCAATTAAATATTTAAGGTGCATTAGTCGCATTTGGACTTTTGGAAGTGGTTTTGGGCCCAATTAGATCCAACCAATTTAGCCTAAACCCATCTTGGTACAACCAAGCACAATAAGCCCATTTACAAAATTAAAGCCCAATTCCAAAATTAGCCCAATTCAATTAAATTACAAAATCCAATTTCACAATTTAATTACCTAAAGTGTATAACATAATTAATTACCCAATTCAATATTTCCAAAACACCAATTAGCCCAATTAATCATGTTCATTTTCATCATCACATGTCCAGCACATTTTGATTAAAATCAAACCCATTTACACATGCTATAGTCTCGGCAATGGAGGGATTTTTCAAATCAATTCCGAATTCAATCCAATCAAATTCTAAATCAATATTTCCCAATCGTTTCCAACTCATCCAATGATCAACGAAACAAAATTCCAAGACATTTAGGGGTAGTACATATTCGGCCAAGCCAACAATTTTGGGGAAAAATGTTCCAAACAATTTTTCATCAAATTGATCCAATCAATCCTTAATTAAACATGTATTAAGCATACTAATTCATCCAATTTAATCAAAACATGCTCAAATACATTTTACCCAAATTTTAAGCCCTAATCATTTTCATGCTCAACCTTGCTCATAGATACCATTGTTGGAATTTTCTAAGCATCCCAATATCATTAAACAAGCATGAAACAAGTGCGAATACAACGAGGGAGTTGTGGAATACTCATATCGATCGGTTGAGCGACGCAACGAAGATAAAAAACTTTCTGCCCTCTCCAAGAATGGCTCGGCAGTGAGCTGCTACTGCAGTCCCATTTTCGGCTTTGTGTCTTCCAGAATCCAAGCTCCAAGCTTCGTCAAATGATTCCAAGCTCATGGGTGGACTTCCTTATCACCTTCGCATGACTTCGTAGTGTGCTAGCACTCCCGATTTTGCCACAAAATCGCGACTTTTGCTTCCCTTCATGCTTGATTTTTCCCAGCAAAAACAGAACCAGAAAAGTACCCAAATGGGCGTGAAGAGAGAGGGAGAGGAGAGAAGAGAGAGTTGTGTGATGGTTGGTGAGAAAGGTGTATCAAATACACTTTTGATTTTTCCAAAAAATCATTAATTGATTTCCAAAATCAAAAAACAAATACCAAACATTTAAATATATTAATGTCTATCATGCCATCACACTTGAGTGTATTACACTCCACCATCAACTTCCATCAAGTCACATCACTCAATCAATCAAATCAAGTGACAAATTGTCACATCACTCAAAGTGACTAATGATTTGACGTTTGATGCGACTAGCGATTTGACGCTTGATTTGACTTGCGTGCCGCACTCGAATTCGAAATGCGAATGCGCTCGCAAACAATCCTGGCTCGGGTTCGCTAATTCTAAATAACGAATTTTCCGTTGCGACGTAATTAAATGATTATGCCTAGCAAAATCACTATTCACGTCGCTAACGAATTAATTCTAAATTAACTCGTTCGCCCGAATTAAAATCTAATTTTAATTCCGCGTCGAAATCCAATTTCGTATAATATATCAAATATATTATTTTATCGATTAATTCCAAATTAATCGTTATCTCTCTTTAAATGATATTTTATCCCAGATAAAATATCTCCGCAATTAATCCCATATTAATTTTCTCTCTCATCTAATTAATGCCAGATTAATTAAAGTGCGAGTCATACGTCATCGGTGAATCTTCGGGAAGCGACCCATGAGATCCCCGGATATGTTGGCAGTAAAATCGATCGTCGGACTATTCGAACACGTAAGTACCTAGTACTACGTTTATACCGATTTACAAGACAAGGTTGGCTTCTAGCAAAGCGCCATGCCTACCCAATTCTCCAGAAATATCCTTACAGGAATATAATGATCTATATCAGGCGTAGTATACGTAGTATTGCGTATGTCGATCCAGTATCGGATGATCACGTGCTAGGCTTGGGGCTGGAATTGTGTCTGCCCCGTACGAAGCACATGTCAGATGTCCGGTAACTAGTCTCTATAATCGGATGAACATGACCTTGTCATTTTATCTCGATGACTGCAGTACATAAGAGAACCAGTACCGTATCCTACGTGACCATCATCTCCATATGACTGGAGTGATACTTTCGTCTTGACATCACACCCAACACACTACGATTCTCATATACATAAAACACAGAAACTAGTTAAAGCCCTGGACGACCAAAACCAAAGTATATTGATTGTCGCAAGTATTAGCGGTGCAAGTCTCAGGTTAAGTCCAAATACACCTACCCTGATTTCGGACTTCCATAGACATATAGTCATACTACCAATAGAATTCTGAGGGAGTCTATCCAGAGCGAAGCTGTTTCCCGTACCATCGGTAAAGCACAACCTCCTATTACACTTGCATGAGCATCCTATACCTAAATATATGAGAACTATGCCGTTGTGCCCTCTCAACGCGCACAAGTGTAATACTAGTCTTTTACGCATTATCGATGTCCAATCTCGATAATACTCTTACTAGGGATATTTAATGATTAATCCTTCGTGGACTGATACTGTCTCATATCATTCTCAATCCAGGAACTAATCATATGGACCTCCTATCATTTATATATCTTGGTGATCTAATCACAAATGATAAGAGAGTAATCTCATTTGTCACATAGTTAATTTGTACAACAATACCATGATCTGTACAAATAGTGACGCTATGGGTCATAATTGTCCAACAATCTCCCATTTGGCCTATAGCCAGTCACTCGAGTGTCTAACACCCGAACTATGTACGGTTGGCTCAAACTGTTGAGAAAATACTTTCGTCAGCGGATTTGCATGATTATCATCTGATGCGATTTATTCGATCATCACATCGCCACGATGTATGTTCCGAACGAATCAGATGAATATCGAAGTATATATCTGGATCATTGATGAGACCATTAATTCTTAAGCTTGCGCTGAAGCCTAGCTCAGCTGCTAATAGAACTATATCTAATCTAATTAGATATATTATCGACCCAAATGGCTTCTATTGCTGCCTCAGCTGCAGCAATAACCCACATTTTTTTTATTCGGTAACAGTATCTTGCTTGGAAGATTTACAGCTCACTGTTCCGTTATTCAAACTTTATTGTACTGTTGTTGCGACTTATAGTCGTCTTTATCGGTTAGGAAACTTGTAGTAGTGTTCCTAGTCACTTCAAGTTTCTCCATCTCCATAGTTTAAGACAACATATTTAGTTCTCTAAGAAACTAAAGGATGTTCTTAATTTCAATCCAGTGACTATCACTTGGATTGGCCTATTTGTAACTTCATATGCTCAAAGCGTATGAGACACCAGGTCGCGTACATTTTTCAATGTACGATTTCTCGGAGAGTTTTTCATGAAAGCCAAGCTTTCACCGATTGTTTTTATGGGAATATCATTTCCAAGAAATGACATATTATCATTATTTTATAGGACAACCATTGTCAGTGCGCTCCCACTAACCTTCTTATATACACAAGAATCATTTTCGTTTTGAATTAAATCATACTCCATTATGATTACATCAAAACGATAATTCCAAGAACCTATGCTTGCTTCAATCCAACCATGGATCGAACAACCTGCAAACCTTGTTTGCTAGTTTAGGTACGACAAAACCGACAGGATGTTGTAAACATCCTCCAAATGGTTTCCTTTTCAGGAAAGCGATTTTCCATTCAGCTGACATATTTCATAAATGAAACATGCAGCATTAGCAAGCATTATCCAAATGGATTTACCGTGGCAACAGGTAAAAGGTTGAATCGTAATCAACACAATGTTGATAACAATACCTTTCCGCTACAAGCCTAGCTTAGTACGTTGGTATGTTGCCATTCCACGTATGTCTTCCTTAAAGACTCATATAGTACCAATAGGCACAATGCCTTGCGGTACATCAACTAGTATCCTAACTGGTTGATATACATGGAATCCATTTCAGATATCATGGAACTTTGTCATAATAGGGAGTCGATACCTTGTATCACTTCCTCATACGTAGTCAGTTGGTATACCTCAACAAGATTGACATCTTTATGAGGTGAGATCAGAAACCCATACCCCAGGTTATTTTCTGATTCTCTCCGACCTACGCGGTTCTTGTGTATTCGAAGATTAATGGTATAGTTTCATCCCCGATGAACTATTTGTGTTCCATTAGGAATCGGTGCCTTTGAATAGTATTACTCCGATTTTCATCGAGTTTTACTATCCTCCCACTTTCCACTGCATATCGGTATTCCTCTTAGGAAAACCGCATGGTGAGCAACAATTAAATTATTCTCATGTGAGTTGTATAAGTACTATACTTTGGTTTCCCTAGGATAACCTACAATTGGCACTTATCCAATTTGGGTTTTAGTTTGGTATCATCCAAACATATGCTTAGCATCCCCAAATATTCAGGAATGAGAAACCCAGTTTCTTTCCTGTTCATATCTAATATGAAATCTGTCAAACAGATTTTTATGGAACCTTATTCAAAATAAGTTCTGCACTGTTTATCCATATCCGTTGAAGGAAATGGTAGCTCAGAGCGACTCATGATTAACCTTATCATGTCCAACAAAATTTGGTTACTCTGTTCGGACACACCGTCAAATTGACGTGTTCCGGGAGGAGTCCTCATTGAAAGAATACTAAACTCTTTCAAGTATATTAGAAACTTATTGCTTACGTATTTTCCGTTACGGTCTTACCGTGACGGTTTAATACTTTAGCCGATCTGTTTGTCTATTTCGTGTCGAAACTGTAAAAGTTTCCGATTTGTTGTGTCTTCAAAAGAAACACATAACCATAACGCGATGCCACATCCGTAAAGGTCACAAAATATTCATAACCACCTCTAGCCTAGCTAGACATGGGCCCACCTATTTCACTATGAACTAGGGCTAACAGATCGATGGCACTTACACTTTTACCAAGTCAAGGCGTTTTAGGCACTTTGCCTAATAAGCTAGATTCGTAGACTTTATTTGAATAGAATCAAATATGTTCAAGTACCCACTCTTCAAAAGTGCGGATATACGAGCCTTGTTTAATTGTGTCCCAGACAACAATGCCACAAAAGGTTTCTTCTGATCAAATCAGTTTGAGCTATTTGTTTGTCATTTAATATGTTTGAGATTTTATTTATATTCAAAATATAAATTCTGTTATTCACATCTTATGTGTTTATCTCAATATCATCTTTATAAAATAAAACACTTTAGTGTTCTAGAATATAAAGGTAAATCCGCAACGGATTATACACTGATATAAAGATAATGTTTCTAGTCAAACTAGGTACATTATAACAGTTTCCTAATTTAAGTACATACCCAAATGGTAGTTCCTAAACTTAGGTTTCTACGGTTAAAACAGCGACTCTTATCCCATTTCCGACTCACAGGTAAATCTCAACTGAAGTCAGTCTCCTGCTAATCAGCAGTGTTTATGCATATCCGTTGAACCTTATTCGTTACAAATGACATTAAGTAAGGGACCATTCCGAACCCAACGGTTTGAGGTCTTCCCTTGCGAGGGGTGAGTGCGGCCTTAAATAATTTTCCCGGTTCACACCGGGTGACGACTCCATTATTCTCCGGTTTAGTCCCCCGCGGGCTACTCCGTACTCCCGACTAGGCCGCGAGCCTAGAACAGCATGCGTCGCCGATTTCTGTGTCCTACAAGTGCCTAAATCGTTGATTAAATAGTTGGACTATTTAAATCAAGATAAAATTGAAAGATTGACATTTAAAACATAATCTTAGGGAAAATGTATTTAAATGCTTTAATTTTTCAATTGGGAATAAAGTTTCAGGATGGTCCTGGAAACTAATAAAGTTACTTTATTTGATAAAATAACATATTAGGCCTAAGCCCGGAGTTAAGCAAATAGTAGAGCATGATCCAAGGAAGATTCATGTGATGATAACTTAGTCCTTAATCCATTAAGCTTGTCAAATTAGACTCCTTAATTTCTTAATCAGAACTAAGGATTAGATCCTTAAAGTATGATAATGAAATTGAAGGATCATCATAAATCTATACTTAGATTTTAGAAGTATTAAATTGCAATAATAAACTCTTGGAGAGTTAATGACTATTCTCAAGGAGACAAAGCCAAAATTTGCAATAGGCAAGTAACGCAAGGCGTACCTTACTTCGATATTCTAGTCAGCCAAGGCTAGGCCAAAGGCTTCTGGAATGTGGAAAAGGGCAAAGGCAAAATCATTATAATCTTCTGGGAAGATAAAGGACATATCCTAAAATGTCTGCCTAAAATATGGAAAACGGGATCGCGGAAGCGTGACTGCCGTTTGAACGATGCAGACATGAAGGAACTGAAGACGAGCAAGGCTCTGACTTCAAATATGTTTGTCATAAATATGTAAAATACTAGTATTAAAATTAGATTTCAAATACTTAGTGTGATACATAAATATGTATTGATGTTCAGAATCTGCTATGAGCAGGATACTGACATCTATTGAGATTTATCTGTGAAACGAAGCGGGACGAAAGTCGCTGTTTTCTCGGGTTCGCTGTTTTTTCATTGTTTTGTCCGTTTTTACTCGCGGTTTTCGCTCGCTGATTTTCTCTCCGTTTCTTGCTAGTTTCTACTCGGTGGGGGCTGAAATTGTGAGTTCAATGGTTTCTTGTCTTGACGTGTGATTCTCGTGGCCAATAAGGGTTGCTGTACACATTGGTTGGCTGTACTTTAGTGTGTTTCAGGTGGCTTAGGGCTGTGTGGGGTTAGCTTTGCATTTGTGAATGAGGAAACAATATGAACTAGTCACGTAGGAGGGCTGAGCTGGTCACGTGGTGTGTGTCTTGGTGTCTTGGCTTCTAGATGTCGAATGGCAGTGTTGATGGCTATAGGGTTTGGTACATGGGGTCAGTGTGTGCTTGTTGAACGTGGCTGCTTGTGGTGCGTGGAGTAGGCTGTTGAGGGAAATATGTGTGGCTGTTGGGGTGAGGGCAGTTAAGATGCTGGCAATGTTCTTGTGTGGCAGCGAGAGGGTGCAGGGTGTTGCTTCAGCATGAAGGGGGCTGTGAGACGTATGGCATGGGGCGGTAGGCTGCGAAGTGTGATGGCGGTGGCTGATTGAATGGCAAAATATGTGGCTGGGTGAGAAGGGTTTATGGCAGTGGCTAATTGAATGCTTGGTGGCTGCTACGTGCGTGATAGTGCCAGTTGTTTGTTGAAGCGGTGAGGGTTGCTGCTTTTTGAAGGTTTGTTAAGCGTGAGGAAGTGAGCTGGGCGTGAGGCTTTTGTGGGTTATTTGGTCTGTGGCTACGTGAATGGGCAGGCGTGAGGAGGATTTGTGTAGGGGGCGTGAGGCAGTGAGCTGACTTAGAGGTGTTTTGTGTTCTATATGTGCTAGGTATGTGCTATGAAAATCGTCCGGGTTTCAAAGGAGTTAAGGGTGGTTTATATAGGCAAAAGGGGGTGGGTTCCTTGTTTAAGAAGGATAAGGAATTGCTTTGTTGAAAAAAATGAAAAGGGAAGGCTAAGTCATGGGTGTGGGGTTGGCAAATTAAATGGCTTGGAAACTTGTTGAGAAAGGAAGATGATTAGAGGTTTCTTTTGACTTGGAGGGGGTGACATTGATGGCTTGGAGACTTTGTTGAAAAGTGGGGAATAAGTTAAATTTGATGTCAAATGTGTGGGGTATGCATGGCAGAAGGTTATTTTGGTTGTTTGATAGTTGATGGAGGGGTAAATGGGTGTAAAGGGTTTGGTGTTTGGGCCAAGGAAATGTTGCAACGAAAATCCGACAGACAAACCCGAAGCTAAACGAGCGAATCAAATCCAATGAAACATCAATTCTCAATTATTCCCTTCCGTCGTCCGTTTCTCGCGACTTCCACGACATAAAAAGGTAGTGCCTCCGCTGGAGGCTCATCATCGGGACTTATATGCAAAAATGCAGTGCCTACAGTCGCCCCCACTTTGATGGGATCTGTACAGTGTGTGACAATGACAATCCTATCAAAGTTCGTGCAATGCATTTTTACTTACCTGGCTCGCCAGCTGCCACCTGACTTGCCTGCTGCTTCAAGCTGAGTTGATGATGCAGTGGACCACTATCCTGGGACGCATCCCAATAGCTGCAACCGACAACGGGGGCCTCGACCCTGGGACGCATCCCAAAACCGCTGACAAAATGGGCTCGGCCCGGGGACGCATCCCAAACTGTAACTAATGATGCAGTGGGTCCACGACCCTGGAACGCATTCCAATAACTGCAACCGACAACGTGGGCCTCGACCCTGGGACGCATCCCAATACCGCTGACAAAATGGGCCTCGGCCCGGGGACGCATCCCCAAAGGAATATATGATGCAGGGGTCTACGACCCTGGAACGCATTCCAATAACTGCAACCGACAACGGGGGCCTCGACCCTGGGACGCATCCCAATACCGTTGATGACGATGTGGGCCTCAACCCTGGGACTCATCCCCAAAAACTGATACTGATATTGACGTGGGCCACGAGCCTGTGACTCATCCCCGAAACTGATGCTGATGTAGGCCTCGGCCCTGGGACTCATCCCCAAAAGCTGATACTGTAACTGATGTGGGCCTCGACCCTGGGACTCATCCCCCAAAACTGATACTGATGTGATGTAGGCCTCGGCCTTGAGACTTATCTCTGACACTGATGCTGATGCTGACGTGGGCCTCGACCCTGGGACTCATCCCCGAAAACTGATACTGATGCTGACTTAGGCCTCGACCTTGGGACTCATCCCCGAAAACTGATACTGATGTGTCTCCATACCCGAAGTGTCGCAGTGATATCTCCATACCCGGAGTGCCATTTCTGGTAAGCTAAACCACATACCTGCGGTTGCGTCTCCATACCTAGAGTGTCGCAGTGATATCTCCATACCCGGAGTGCCGTACCTGGCAAGCTAAACCCCGTACCTGAGGTGTCACAGTTGCGTCTCCATACCTAGAGTGCCGTAATGATATCTCCATACCCGGAGCGCCGTACCTGGCAAGCTAAACCCCATACCCGAGGCGTCGCAGTAATATCTCCATGCCCGGAGTGCCTTACCTGGCAAGCTAAACCCCGTACCTGAGGTGTCGCAGTTGCGTCTCCATAACTAAAGTGCCGCAATGATATCTCCATACCCGGAGTGCCGTACCTGGCAAAATTGATCTGATATCTCCATACCCGGAGTGCCGTACCTGGCTGAACTGATTTGATACCTCCATACCCGGAGTACCGTACCTAGTAAAACTGATCTGATATCTCCATACCCGGAGTGCCATACCTGGCAAAACTGAGAGTGATGTGGGCCTCGCCCCCAGAGTGCCATACCCGGAAAAGACTGATAGTGATGTGGGCCTCAACCCGCAGAGTGCCATACCCGGCAAAGACTGATAATGATGTGGGCCTCGCCCCCAGGGTGCCGTACCCGACAAAGATTGATAATGATGCAAATGATTTATTTCAACATACTATATTGCTCTCCTCGAGACAATCTTAATAGCTAAACATATTTTCGTCCTCAACGAATGCTTTGTGTCAAAACCAGAGAACCTTCAAAGTACTTGATACACTCAACTCCGATCATCTGAATGGGTGATCTGAACTAGACTCCTAGTGTGTGTGTGTGCTAAGGCTCTTTCGCAGCTTGTTCCTTAAGTGGGCTAACTCGATGATTTTGCTTTGGAGAATCGAACCAGTGGGTCTAACCAACCTGGATGTCTTAATCACGTTCTGTGATTACTTCAGCATATTCAATATGATATGGTCTTCGTCTTTTTTCTCTTGTCTCTTTCTTTTCATTTTGAATTTTCTTTTTTTCTTTTCTTTCTTTTTGACACACCTACCCTTTAAGGTAGCATTTCTCCTCATGGTGGTCCTAATACTCGCCCATGGGTAGCTTCACGCTTATTGGTTATAGGTGGTCTTTTTTTTTCTTTCTTTTCTTTCTTTTTTTTTCATAGACTTTTTTTTTCAACCATATCATATATCATAGCATCAGTAAACCAGGGTGGACTTCCAGGTAAACGGTCCTTCACTGATCTATCATCTCTTCAACTAGTCACCTTGCCAACCACTCAGGCTTCTACTGCTAGGATCCCGTAATCAAGTGCTCACGGGTCTAACTGAGATCAATCCATTCAGAATACCGGACGAGAGCACGTCTCGCACTTATCATTTCTAGGGTTTCTCCCTACAGCATACAATGTCATCACCGGACATATGTTTAATCTATCAAAGACTTATCTCTCACTTTTTTTATTAAACTAGAGTATAAACTTTCAAATATTTCATGTCTGTAATTCCTGGTCAGTAGGAAACATCACTGATTAAGATCAATGTCCAATCTGCGCTTCTTGCCACGATCACTATCTGTCCAGTCCAATTTGGAGAGGATGGGGTCGAGCTTCGGTTCAAAAGCTAAGATCTGGTCAATCAACTCTTCGCCCTTTGTCACAGTCAGGAAAATATCTTGAACAGATTTGGTGACGAACTCATGTTTTTTGGATTCCGCGAGAAATACAAACAGAAAATCAAAGAAATGCTCAATGTTAAGTATCCCAATGGGCTTCCGATGAATGTTTAAATGCGCCCATGATGCTACCGTGAATATTTCTTCAAAGGTGCCAAGTCCACCAGGTAACGCAATAAACGCATCCGCAGTATTGATCATTTCATGGAGTCGTTCAGACATACCTGATACGATGCGTTCATCTCCATTTGTTGGTCCAATTAACTATTCGTCCGCCAAAGGTCTTGGGATGATTCCCAAAACATGACCGCCACCATCCTGAACGGCTTTTGAAATGCTTCCCATTATCCCAAGATTGCCACCGCCATATACTAGGTGCATATTCTTCTCAGCTATGACTCGCCCTAATTCTTTTGCAGCCTCAATAAATTCCGGTTTATTACCAGTGTTGGATCCACAGAAAACATAAATTCGTCTGAATCGCTGCTGTGAAGTTACTTCCATTTTCTCTCTCTTACTTGGATGTATATCTGAATGTGTTGAGGAGAGAAATGTTGAGCTGAATTTATAGAACCTGAAAAGGGGTGAGTAATAATTGCACTAATATCTTCCACATAACGATTGTTAGCTAAACCACAAAAGAAGTCATGAGAGGTCAAAAAGTCTCTGGATCCTGTCTATGAAAATAAAAGAAAACAACAAAAGAAGTCGTGAAATGTCAAAAAGTCTTGGATCCTGTCTACGAAAATAAAAGAAAACAACAAAGGAAAAGCAATAATTAAGGCAACGGAATTATGTACTCAATACGCCACTCGCTTGGTATAAATTCATTAAGATGCGTCTCAAGAATTCTTTTTTTACTCAGCCACCACTAATGAATTAGCTCTCATCTTTGTGATTGCCCAAACACCATTCCTTTCGTCTTAAAATGCTCCGTCTGTGCTTTTACCTACAAAAATAACACACAAAATTAAAAATTCTACAACATGTATACACAAAACATGAAAACAGAAATTGCAACAAAGTGCATGGGTTGCTTCTCTGCTAGCGCTAAATTCATCGTCTTCAGCCAGACATGACCGAAATCCATCTGTCAATGTGGCTTCAATGTCGTCCTCAGTGCTTGTGCCACCTTTTGATCTTTGCCGCTTTCCCTTTTTCTTCTTTAAAACCTGCGAATACAAAACAATAGAATAAAGACGTGTGCATGTATACGTATACATGTGTGGAGATACTCCCTGTTCTTGATGGGTGAGACCCTCATTGTGCTCCTTGGCGCCATGTGTTTCCTCCTGCTAGTTATTCCCTTCTGTTTAAAACCTGCAAACATAGGACAAACACAAGAATTGCAAATACGTTACGTGTATGCATGCATGGATATGTTTCCTATCCCGTTGGGTTAGGCCTTCCGCCAATTCCCTTGGTGACTGCTCAGCCTTCTTTCCTTCAGGCAAAGTGCAGCTTCAATCTGCTTACATCGATCGACTCAGTGAACTCATTCTCTCCTAAATCTGGTAGTCTCACTGCCTTGTTTCCCAATTTCCTGTTTTTTCTGCTTACTTCTTCTGAGAATTCTATGTGTTCTAAACATCGCTGAGTATCATAGTACCAGGGTTGAATGCTTTTCTTAAATATACTCATGTTGCAGGTCAGGCAAGTAAGCGAAATGAGCTTTTTTATTATCATTAAGAGAAAGGTTCGAACAAATAAACAGGATCAATATCTTCATAAATGCTGGATCATAATTGAATAAGATCCGGGAAACAAACATCTCCATGATTTGCAGCTTCATCTTCCTTTGCTTTCTTATTTCCTTCGACCATCAATTTCTCCAAGTACAATAGTTCTTCTTCCCATTCACTTCCCTTTTATGCAACCTCCGTCTTGTAACTATCTGAAAAGTTTTCCCAGAAATCCCCTCTTTGCTCTATTTCACCTTTGCCATTGTTGCCATGTATCCCCATGCGAGAAGTTTGGTGGTTGCGGGTTTGAAGGACACGGCCGTCGGGTAGGCTGGAATTGATCATGTAGGTGGGTGGCGGGACGAAGTGGTAGTTTGGTAAAGGATTCATGTGAGTGTCGGGTTTCACTTTTTTGGGGTTAGGTATTTTATGCATGAAATGATGTATGAAATAAATAAGCTTATAAAAGGATTTACAATAATGGGCCCGTTATCATTTTAAAGTATTCAATCACATTATTGCGCGGTGCAAACTTGTCCCAGTTGAAAAGGCCCAACAGGTTTACACTTTGCGATAATATAACTAAATAACTTCAAATGATAAAAGGCACACACAGAGGATGGCCCATCATTATTTTAGAGACTTTGGCCTAATTGTCAAAAGGACATGAACTTGTCCCAGTTTAAATGGCCCAACAAGTTCACATTTCTTTGACAAAAAGTCCAACTGAATCCAAATGATAATGGTCCAAAACACAAGCATAATCAAATATTTTCTAAGGGTCATACAACTAAGGTTCACATGTAGGCTTTAGGAGTGTAAATAAAAGCTCTCGTTGACGAAGAATTGTTCACAACTAGGACTCCCCACTCAAGGGTTCAAACGACCAAATGAACGCACCTTTTTTATACCTTACGATACGTGCCAACGAGATATGGTATGTGACTAACTGTCAAATGGATTTCCCATTGTAGATTCCCCAGAGGGATGGTGGAGTGAACTCTCTTAAATACCCAAGCCTCTTAGGCTCTTATCACCTTGGTGACAGGAATAAACAACAAGTCCTCCAAATTAGTCTATCATAATGAGCTAAGATAGTGATTATCTAGGTGCCTTCACAACTTTTCCTTATAGAAAGGTAGTGAGTGAAGGAAGACACCAAACCATCACCTAGCCTTAACAATGATTTTGATTAAACTCCATAAACCCACAGTAGACATGGTTAATTAAAACATAAATCCAAACATTACATGACATTATTTCGGGGCCGATTCTCTATCCCCAGTGGAGTCGCTAGACTGTAGGACACAGAAATCAGAGACGCATGCTGTTCTAGGCTCGCGGCCTAGTCGGGAGTACGGAGTAGCCCGCGGGGGACTAAAATGGAGAATAATGGAGTCGCCACCCAGTGTGAACCGGGAAAATGATTTAAAGCCGCACTCACCCCTCGCAAGGGAAGACCTCAAACCGTTGGGTTCAGAATGGTCCCTTACTTAATGTCATTTGTAATGAATGGATTTTTGCAAGTCTACTTAACATACATATTGGTCAGAGTAGTCTAAATTCCTATAAAGCCTAAATCTAGGTTTGCATGCTTAAAAGTAAACTCTTGTAACGGTAAATACATAACTCATAAATACGTTAAATTAATACATGCAAAATAAACAATAATAATTGTAAATTAAATGCAAAATACTAAAAAAGCAAATAATACGAAATAAATATCGAATAACGAAATATGTAGCTGAGGAATTTGGTCATTCTTAATGTAGGACCTCGCATACCCGGTTGGACGTATTCCACGTTAACCGAGCATGCCGTGTCCGGGACAACAAAATAAAATATAACAAAGGGTGCCCTCGGGTCTTACCTTTTTAGTCGCTTCTCGGGAGCACGTTTCACGATGTCGGAAGGATTATCGTTCCACTATTTTCATTGGTCCTTCTTTTCTACTGTTTTCACTGGTTTTCTATTTTCGCTGTTTTCTCGGGTTCGCTGTTTTCGTTGTTTTGTCCGTTTTTACTCGCGGTTTTCGCTCGCTGTTTTTCTCTCCGTTTCTTGCTAGTTTCTACTCGGTGGGGGCTGAAATTGTGAGTTCAATGGTTTCTTGTCTTGACGTGTGATTCTCATGGCTAATAAGGGTTGCTGTACACGTTGGTTGGCTGTACTTTAGTGTGTTTCAGGTGGCTTAGGGCTGTGTGGGGTTAGCTTTTGCGTTTGTGAAGGAGGCAACAATATGAACTAGTCACATAGGAGGGCTGAGCTGGTCACGTGGTGTGTGTCTTGGTGTCTCGGTGTCTTGGCTTCTAGGTGTCGAATGGCAGTGTTTGAGGGCTATAGGGTTTGGTGCATGGGGTCAGTGTGTGCTTGTTGAACGTGGCTGCTTGTGGTGCGTGGAGCAGGCTGTTGAGGGAAATATGCGTGGATGTTGGGGTGAGGGCAGTTAAGATGCTGGCAATGTTCTTGTGTGGCAGCGAGAGGGTGCAGGGTGTTGCTTCAGCATGAATGGGGCTATGGGACGTGTGGCATGGGGCGTTAGGCTGCGAAGTGTGATGGTAGTGGCTGATTGAACGGCAAAATATGTGGCTGGGTGAGAAGGGTTTATGGCAGTGGCTTAATGAACGGCAAAATGTGTGGCTGCTACGTGCGTGAGAGTGCCAATTGTTTGTTGAAGCGGTGAGGGTTGCTGCTTGTTGAAGGTTTGTTAAGCGTAAGGCAGTGAGCTGGGCGTGAGCCTTTTCTGGGTTATTTGATCTGTGGCTACGTGAATGGGCAGGCGTGAGGGGGATTTGTGTAGGGGGCGTGAGGTAGTGAGCTGACTTAGAGGTGTTTTGTGTTCTATATGTGCTAGGTATGTGCTATGAAGATCGTCCGGGTTTCAAAGGAGTTAAGGGTGGTTTATATAGGCAAAGGGGGTGGGTTCCTTATTAAGAAGGAGAAGGAATTGCTTTGTTGAAAAAATGGAAAAGGGAAGGCTAAGTCATGGGTGTGGGGTTGGCAAATTAAATGGCTTGGAAACTTGTTGAGAAAGGAAGATGATTAGAGGTTTCTTTTGACTTGGAGGGGGGTGATATTGATGGCTTGGAGACTTTGTTGAAAAGTGGGGAATAAGGTAAATTTGATGTCAAATGTGTGGGGTAGCATGGTATAAGGTTATTTAGGTTGTTTGAATAGTTGATGGAGGGGTAAATGGGTGTAAAGGGTTTGGTTGTTGGGCCAAGGAAATGTTGCAACAGAAATCCGACAGACAAACCCGAAGCTAAACGAGCGAATCAAATCCAATGAAACATCAATTCTCAATTATTCCCTTCCGTTGTCCGTTTCTCGCGATTTCCATGACATAAAAGGTAGTGCTCCGCTGGAGGCTCATCATCGGGACTTATATGTAAAAATGCAGTGCCTACAGTACTATTTATTATAATGATTATTATAGTCCAACTATTTAATCAACTATAATTTATTTGTTTGAATACAGTCCAACTGTTAATTAAAACAACGTTAAATATTAGTCCAACTAACATTTAATTGATTTGAAGAATGATATTTATGATTGAGCGCGTATGGCAAGTAATTAAACGAATATTGCAAATTTAATTCTTGCCTCCCACTATTTTTCGGCGAGCCTCTAACCATCTGTCGAGTACTCGGGAAACCGTGTTTCCTAGTGGGCTAGGATCCCGTTAAATATCACACAATCTTGACTTGGCCAACAAATTGTATGATAATTAATTAGGTAGATCTATAAGATCAATTGGATCCAATCCAATTCCTAGATCCAGTAGGGGGACATCCAAGTCCGAAACATATATCTTATATATGCCAATATATCCAATATATTACCTAACCTTTTTTCCTCTGAATCAACTAAGCCTTGGCTTTGGCATAACAAACTTAGTGATCCCAGTCAAGCGTGACCCATTGACCATGGAAAGCTTCGTAATCAATGTCGATGGACAAGAAGTGGTCTTGACTTTGACCAACAAACCACAACTTGGACAAGACACCAATATGGAACAAAGCCTTCGTGATTCAAACACATCTTTGACGGACAAAGGCCTTGACTTTGCCCAACAAACCAATGCCAGTCTTAGATCTTGAGTAAGAATCACTCAATGGAAGGAAAAAAGCTTAATATTATTTGAGGGTTTTTTGCGTGCAAATTGGAAACCAATTTATTATCTTTGTTAAGGTCTCATCATCATACACCCTTAAACATGCATTCTTAACACATATTAAAGCGCGTATAAATAAAGTAATAATGATATTCGGATGGATACTTTACATTGATCCTAGATCAAATCTCTCACTTTCTCTCTCCCGCTAACACATGTATTTGCTTCTACCTGTTACACTACACTTCTAAAGAAACCTCATTTACATTGAGGGGAATAGGTGAGAAGAGAATACAAAGAATAAGAAGGTAATAAGGCTGGACACGCAGGTCCAATTAATAAATCAAATTTATTACAACAATTTTTAAAATTGCCCCACCCTTCTAATATCCATCTGATATACATTATTCATGCATCGCAACCATGTATTCACACAAGCATGCTATCAATCAATCTAATCAAATTAATTAATCTGATAATTAGTGACCATCCAATGTTCAAACAATGATTTGATTTTGCTCGAGTTAAACCCGTTTTGCGAATAAGTACTCAAAGTACGAATTCTCGAATTAAATTAAACTACAAATTAAATCCAATTCAATTTGTATTTAATACTAACTCGCTATTTAATTCCAAATTAAATATTACACTTTATTAATAAACCTTTACGATTTAAATTCCAAATTTAATCGTTACGGGTCTCAAAGCCCGATTAACGTCCAACGTTAATTTAATTAAAGTCCAATGGGCTTTCAATTAATTTCTTAAAGCGTGGACTTTTGGTCAACTCGGGTCAAACCCAATAACCAAAGTCCAATCAAGGAGTAACCCCATAAGCCCAGAAATCAATTTAGGCCCAATTAAATATTTAAGGTCCATTAGTCGCATTTGGACTTTTTGGAAGCGGTTTTGGGCCCAATTGGATCCAACCAATTTAGCCTAAACCCATCTTGGTACAACCAAGCCCAATAAGCCCATTTACAACATTAAAGCCCAATTTCCAAAATTAGCCCAATTCAATTAAATTACAAAATCCAATTTCAAAATTTAATTACCTAAAGTGTATAATATAATTAATTACCCAATTCAATATTTCCAAAACACCAATAAGCCCAATTAATCATGTTCATTTTCATCATCACATGTCCAACACATTTTGATTAAAATCAAACCCATTTACACATGCTATAGTCTCGGCAATGGAGGGATTTTTCAAATCAATTCCGAATTCAATCCAATCAAATTCTAAATCAATATTTCCCAATCGTTTCCAACTCATCCAATGATCAACGAAACAAAATTCCAAGACATTTAGGGCAAGTACATATTCGGCCAAGCCAATAATTTTGGGGAAAAATGTTCCAAACATTTTTTCATCAAATTGATCCAATCAATCCTTAATTAAACATGTATTAAGTATACTAATTCATCCAATTTAATCAAAACATGCTCAAATACATTTTACCCAAATTTTAAGCCCTAATCATTTTCATGCTCAACCTTACTCATAGATACCATTGTTGGAATTTTCTAAGCATCACAAGATCATTAAACAAGCATGAAACAAGTGCGAATACAACGAGGGAGTTGCGGAATACTCACATCGATCGTTTGAGCGATGCAACGAAGATAAAAAACTTTCTGCCCTCTCCAAGAATGGCTCGGCAGTGAGCTGCTACTGCAGTCCCATTTTCGGCTTCTGGTTTAAAGAATCCAAGCTCCAAGCTTCTAGATTAATTTTCTCTCTCATCTAATTAATCCCAGATTAATTAAAGTGCGAGTCATACGTCATCGGTGAATCTTCGGGAAGCGACCTATGAGATCCCCGGATATGTTAGCATTAAAATCGGTCGTCGGACTATTCGAACACTTAAGTACCAAGTACTACGTTTATACCGATTTACAAGACAAGGTTGGCTTCTAGCAAAGCGCCGTGCCTACCCAATTCTCCAGAAATATCCTTACATGAATATAATGATCTATATCAGGCGTAGTATACGTAGTATTGCGTATGTCGATCCAGTATCGGATGATCACGTGCTAGGCCTGGGGCTGGAACTGTGTCTGCCCCGTACGAAGCACATGTCGGATGTCTGGTAACTAGTCTCTATAATCGGATAAACATGACCTTGTCATTTTATCCCGATGACTGCAGTACATAAGAGAACCAGTATCGTATCCTACGTGACCATCATCTCCATATGACTGGAGTGATACTTCCATCTTGACATCACACCTAACACACTACGATTCTCAATATACCCAGAAGAGGCGTACACAGAAACCGGTTAAAGCCCTGGACGACCAAAACCAAAGTATATTGATTGTCGCAAGTATTAGCGGTGCAAGTCTCCGGTTAAGGCCAAATACACCTACCCTGATTTCGGACTTCCATAGACACATAGTCATACTACCAATGGAATTCCGAGGGGGTCTATCCAGAGCGAAGCTGTTTCCCATACCATCGGTAAAACACAACCTCCTATTACACTTGCATGATTATCTTATACCTAAATTTATGAGAACTATGCCGTTGTGCCCTCTCAACGCACACAAGTGTAATACTAGTCTTTTACGCATTATCGATGTCCAATCTCGATAATACTCTGACTAGGGATATTTAATGATTAATCCTTCGTGGACTGATATTGTCTCATATCATTCTCAATCCAGGAACTAATCATATGGACCTCCTATCATTTATATATCTTGGTGATCTAATCACAAATGATAAGAGAGCAATCTCCTTTTTCACATAGTTAATTTGTACAACAACACCATGATCTATACAAATAGTGACGCTATGGGTCATAATTATTCAACAGTTTAGTGAGGTTAAAACCAATTTAAATAATTACCAACCGACCAATATGGCGGTATCCTCGTTAAGTCAGGTTTTAACTAGTTTATATATTATAATTAAGGGAGATTAATCTAAATATTAGTAATAAAAGTTTTACCTTTTACCCCTGCAAAGGGGAGTTACCTCCTCATTACTGAAAAGTAAAAACTAAAAATTAAAGAAAGAAAAGTAGTGTGCGTAAAAGTAAATTGCGGAAAGTAAAAACTGAAAAGTAAAGAAAAGAAAGTGCGAAAGCGGAAATTAATTACTAAAAGCTGTAAATAAACAAACAAGATACAATATTCTTAGTATTTTTAAGGAATTCCTTAGAAGAAAGTATGAATTTACAAATGAAATGGCTTGATATTTTTAGGCAAAATTTTACCTCCATCAAATCATCCACCAAATCCATTATTAATTGCTCCACTAATTGCTCCACCAAATCCATTATTAATTGCTCCACTAATTTCTTATCATGTTTGGTGGTGATTTGATAATTTTTATTATTTATTTATTAATTTATTTTTTGCTTTGAAAATGACTTTAATAATTACACACAACACACTTTTGGATGGTTCATCAATTTCGGGCATGAAATCTTCAGAATTCAAAATTATTTTGTCTTTCAAAGTTGTCGATCTTTGAGTCTTCTTTAATCTGGAACCTGAATCAGCTCAATATTTACCGCCCCTTTTACTTAATATTTTGTTTAGTTTCTCGGGATGATGAACGTTTTGATGTGTTTTAGTTTACTTTGCAGATAAAATAATATTGGTACACAATGAAATCATTTAGGAGGAAATGTGGGTCAAATAAGAGCAAAAATTGGACTTGACATATTAATTTTGGAGATTGGAAACTTGAAAGGGCGTTTTAACGAAGTGCAGTTTTGGAAATTCCAGTTTTGTGCATCTATCGTAATTTGGGCATAACGTTTTACTCCGATATCGGATTGAGCTGATTAAAGTTTCAGATTAACGAAGACGCAAAGATCTACAGCTTTGAAAGACAAAATAATTTCGAATTCTGAAGATTTCATGCCCGAAATTGATGAACCATCCAGAAGTGTGTTGTGTGTAATTATTAAAGTCACTTTCAATCATTTTCAAAGCAAAAAATAAATTAATAAATGAATAATAAAAATGATCAAATCATCACCAAACATGATAAGAGATTAGTGGAGCAATTAATAATGGATTTGGTGGAGCAATTAGTGGAGTAATTAGTGGAGCAATTAATAATTGATTTGGTGGATGATTTGATGGAGGCAAAATTTTGCCTATAAATACCAAGCCATTTCATTTGTAAAATTCATATTTTCTTCTAAGGAATTCCTTAAGAATACTAAGAAGATTGTATCTTGTTTGTTTATTTACAGCTTCGAGTAATTAATTTCCGCTTTCGCACTTTCTTTTCTTTACTTTTCAGTTTTTACTTTCCGCAATTTACTTTTACGCACAAACCTTTTCTTTCTTTACTTTTGCAGTTTTTATTTTTCAAGCAATGAAGAGGTAACTCCCCCTTGCTGGGGTAAAAGGTAAAGCTTTTATTATTGCTATCTAGATTAATCTCCCTTAAATATAAAATATAAACTATTTAAAACTTGACTTAATGAGGATACCGCTATATTGGCCGGTTGGAAATTAATTACAAATTGGTTTTAACCTGACTAAGTATGGATACCGCATGGTTGGTCGGTTGGTAATTAATTATTAATTTGACTTAATCAGGATACCACCTATATGGCTGGTTGGTAATTATCACGCAAAGTTAATATATTATATTAAGGGAGATATCTAAAATAATAGTAATAAAAGTTGATCCTCTAACCCCAGCATTTTCTTTTATTGTACTTTTACTTTATTTAATTTCAGCAATTTACTTTCAGTAATTTACTTTTATTTTTATTTTTTTTACTTTTTACTTTTTACTTTTTACTTTTACTTTTACTTTATTTACTTTTCAACAATTTACTTTTCAGTATTTAATTTTTAATATTTTACTTTCTTTCTTTTATTTTTTTACTACTTGTAAATATGTGTTGTAACTAAGCCAGTTATCTGGGGTTGTGATGAAATCCAATATCACCGGTTTATAAGGGGTTAAATTATAGCTTGGGTAATATAAAGATTTATTTATTGAGTCTTAATCTTAATGCTTTTTCATTAACTGGCCCTTAATAAAATTGAACTGGGAAACTTAAAATGAACTAGACATAGGGATTTTAAGTTTAAGACCTTAGACTCAATAGTCCACGATCTTCCTTGAGGATAGATAACCCTTTAATAGATTTCTTTACAGGATAGACATATACCTGTCGGGCAGGGGTAGCCATAATTGAAACTTAAACTTAATGAATCCAGATAATTTGGTTGACATAGACATATGGTTCAATTGAGTTAAACTGGGTATTTGTGTCTGACCATCGACAGAGGCTTACACATAATTTAGTGTTCCAGGTTAATAAATCAATATATTACCCAACTTTAAGATAACCACTTCATCTTTAAAATGATATTGGAAGAAATCACAACCCTATATAGTTTTTAATATTGAATTTTCTTAAAACCTACTTTCGAATAATTTTATTTTTAAATTTAGAATCGTCACCATTTCAAATTAATCAAACAACCTGTTAGATACTAGTAATCATTTGACCTCATAAAATTAATAGATTAGATATTAAGTCCTCGTGGGATCGATACTTTTTATACTACTTGAACGATACGTCACTTGCGTTATAGGCATGTGTTTACGCCGGTCAAATTTTTGGCGCCGTTGCCGGGGAATTATTTATCTTTTACTATTAGTTTAGGGGTTAGATACGTTACTTGTATCTAATTTCTTTTTACTTATTGTTTTTGTTTTCTTGTGTTTCAGGTTCTCAGAAACTACATGAGAAGAACCAGAAGCTTTGAACTCCGACCGCTTGACCCAGAAATTGAAAGAACCATCAGACAGTTGAGAAGGGAAATGCGAGAAGGCCAGGAAGCAATCATTAACATGGAACCTGAACCGTTGGAGTTTGCACCACCAATTCCCATTCGAGACAGAACCATTCCGGTGGTTGACAGACTCATTTCCTGTATTGTACTTCCTCCCTTACCAGCAAATACGTGTGACATCAAAACATGCATTCAGATGATTCAACAGTCAGTTCAGTTCGGGGGGAATGCAACTGAAGATCCTAATGCCCACATCAGTAACTTCCTGGAAGTTTGCGGCACTTTCAACTACAACATAGCATCAGAAGAAGCAATGAGACTGCGAGTTTTTCCATATTCCTTGAAGGACAGAGCAAAAGCTTGGCTACATTCACTACCAGCAGGTTCCATCACAACTTGGAACACTTTAGCCACCAAATTCCTTGCAAAGTATTTTCCACCAGCCAGAAGCGGAAAGCTGAGGAATGACATCACATCCTTTGTACAACAAGATTCAGAATCCCTCTGCGAAGCTTGGGAAAGATTCAAAGATTTACTCCGGAAATGTCCTCACCATGAAATTCCAAAATGGCTTCAAGTCCAAACATTTTATAATGGACTTTCTGGAATAATGAGAACCACAATCGATGCTGCTGCTGGAGGAGCTTTAATGGCAAAAGGAGAAGATGAAGCCTGGGACCTAATCGAAGAAATGGCCAACAATAATTCTTTATGGCCAACAGAAAGGAGCATGATCCAAAGAATTGCAGGAATTTATGAAGTTGGAGCCAACACAGCACTGAATTCCAAGCTGGATGTGATTTGCAAAAATTTGGAAACTCTTAACATAAAAGTTAATGGTGAATCCACAAGTTCACCATTTGGAGGAGCACCTGAGTCAGAATCTTTCAACCAACATAAAGAAACGGTGAATTATGTCAATAATTTCAACAGACATGGGAACAATCCATATTCCAACACCTACAACCCATGGTGGAGGAATCATCCCAATTTCGCATGGAGTAACAATTCAGGGCAAATGAACAATCCACCACCCGGATTCCAACAACAGAACAAAAGCCAGGAACAGGCAAATGAACCAGGAATAACAGAAGTGTTGACCCACTTGAAAAAGATAGAAGCAAAACACGAATCTCTAGCAGCAAGATATGATGCTATGTTTCAATCTCAAGCAGCAAGATATGATGCTATGTTTCAATCCCAAGCAGCATTAATTCAAAGTCAATCAGCTTCTATTAAAGCATTGGAGAATCAAATTGGACAACTGGCCAATGCTCAGAGTTACAGACCGCCAGGTACCCTTCCTATCAACACAGAGCCAAATCCAAGGAACATGGGGAAGGAGCAATGTCATGCCATCATGTTAAAAAGCGGTACTGAAATCAACAAAGATGTTGGAATCAAGGCAACAACAATTGAAGATTTTCAAAAAGAAACAAAGCAACAGATGAAGGAAAAAGAAGCAAAGGAAAAAGAACATATCACTCTACCTCCACCTTTTCCTCAGCGTCTTCAGAAGAATAAACTGGACAGGCAATTTGCTCGATTGTTGGAGGTGTTCAAAAAGCTGCATATCAACATTCCATTTGCATAAGTGTTGGAACAAATGCCCAGCTATGCCAAATTCATGAAAGACATTCTTTCACGAAATCTGAGATTGGGAGATTATAAGACAGTAGCATTATCAGAAGAATGCAGCGCCATCATTCAGAGAAAACGTCCTCCAAAGTTGAAAGATCCTGGCAGTTTCACTGTTCCTTGCACCATATGAGAACATGACTTTGGTAAGGCTCTGTGTGATTTAGGTGCTAGTGTTAACTTGATGCCTTTTTCTATTTTCAGGAAACTGCAGATTGGAGAAACAATGCCCACTTCAGTCTCACTACAACTTGCTGATAGAACGCTCGTATTTCCAAGAGGCGTAGTTGAGGATGTGCTGGTCAAGGTTGATAAATTCATTTTCCCAGCAGATTTTATTGTCCTTGATATGGAGGAAGACGCAGACGTGCCAATCATCCTTGGGAGACCATTCTTGGCTACAGGTCGAACCATTATTGATGTACAAAAAGGAGAACTAACCATGAGGGTACAAGACCAAGAAGTAACATTCAATGTTTTCAAGGGCATGAATTTCCCAGATGATGAAAAGAATGAGAAATGTTTCAAACTCGATGTGATACACAGTACCATTCAGAACTCCAATGCAATGCAAAGTTCTACTGACAAACTTAAAACATGTCAATTACCTGTGGAGCCTGAAGATAAAGCGCATTGTGTACTGAAGAAGCCTATTCTTGCACTACAAGCAACAAAAGAGAAAAAGTTCCACCAGTTCAACGAATTGGAGGAATTTCACATACAGCCTTTTAAGGATGCCAAATTGTACAAGGAAAAGGCAAGGAAAAGACATGATGAGAAGTTAGTGCGCATATAACTGGAACCTGGGAAGAAGGTACTGTTAAACAAATCAAGGGTGAAATTCTTCCCATGGAAGCCAAAATCACGGTGGTCAGGTCCATTTGTGATCACCAAAGATTTACCAGATAGAGCCGTTGAGATACATGATCCTGACTCCAACAAAACTTTTAAGGTTAAAAACAAGCGTGTCAAGCACTACTGGGGAGAATCATTTGAGCGACAAAAAGAAAGTGTTACACTTTCAGATCCAGTTTAACGTTCAAGAAGTCAAGTTTGGCTAACGACTCTAAACTTAGCGCTAGCAGGGAGGCAACCCATGCAATTTTTGTATATATGTGATTTGGTGTGTTTAATTATTGCAGGTAAAGTCATTTCACGATGGAAGAAGCTCTCGCAAATCTTCGCAAGCAATTTCATTCTCTCCCTCAAAACTCTCTGATGAAAGGCTACAAAGCTCGCTTGGAACGGATGAGATTACTGATGATTAAAGGTATTCCTACTGACATTCGTTGGTTAATTGAAGCACGGGTTCGATTGGCAGGTGAGTCTTCTGACTCTTTTATTTCACATCTGCTTGGTTTAGGAAAGAGCACATATGCTAAAAAGAGAAGAGCCAAAAGAATGTGTGTTTGTTATAAATGTGCTCGTATGTTTTGTAATACTCGTTGTCGTTCTTTAGGAATGGTGTCTGATAACCGCGAAGATAAGATTAATTTCATTAGGGATGACTTGAGTAAGGAGTCTTTGGATGACATATCTAAAACTCTTGAGACTCATCCTAGTGGATGTGTGTATCATGAAATTCGCATGCTATATGCACAATTCCAAAAGGAAAGACAACTGTGAAGTCTCGGGAATCTGACTCAAAAAGACCATGTTTGCCAGTTTATAAGAAAATTGGATAGGAAGCTTGTCCCTGACGCATAGACGTCAATCAAGCCGTTACTTTTCTTGTAAATATTATATCTCTTTTTCTTTTCTTAATAATTGTGATTTGTTTTGTTGTTTTTCTTTTGTTTTCTCCGACAGGATCCAGACCTTTTTGACTATCACGATATTATTTCGCTACTAATCGTCATCTGGAAGATATTTGTGCTATTCTTACTCACCCTTTTTAGGTACTATAAATTCAGCCTATCATTGAACTTTTGAAGGCATCCAGAGTTGAGAAAGAAATACATATAAAAATGGAAGCCACTTCAAGAAGACGAATTGAGAACATCTGTGTGTTTTGCGGTAATAGTGTTGGTGTTAAGCCACAATACGTAGAAGCAGCACATGAATTGGGTCGAGTCTTAGCTGCAAGGACTATGCACTTAGTATATGGCGGAGGCAATCTTGGACTTATGGGGATCGTTTCAAAAGCTGTACAGGAAGAAGGCAGTCATGTCTTGGGAATCATCCCAAAACCCTTGGCGGAGGAAAATCTTATTGAACCATCAAACGGAGAGGAACTGATCGTGCCAGGTATGTCTGAACGATTGGTAGAAATGATTAACCGTGCTGATGTTTTTATTGCTTTGCTAGGTGGCTTGGGTACATTGGAGGAAATTTTTATTGTGCTATCTTGGGCGAATCTGAACATACACCAGAAACCAACCGGGCTGTACAACGTTGATGGATTTTATGATTTTCTTTGTGTATTTCTTGATGATACCCGGAGAAATGGGTTTGTGTCAAAACCTTTGAAAGAACTCCTCTTTACTGCCAGAACTGCTCCGGATCTAATTGATCAACTCTTAGCCTATGAACCACGAGTTGACCCTATCCTTTCAAAGATAAATTGGTCCGAGAACGGTCGTGGTAAGAGGCGTCGTGTTAATCTGGATCTTAACCTTTAATTTCTTGTAGAATTTCAGCTAATCAGGTACTACCTTCTAAACTTTTCTTCTATTGTTTAAGACATTGGGGACAATATCTCATTTAGGTTTGGGGGAGGGAATTAGTTGATCAGTACCTTGTTTTTAGTTTGTGTGTTCTTTTTATTTTTAGTCCAAAATTTTTCGAAAAATACAAAAAAATTGAAAAATTTTCAAAAATTACAAAAAAAATTTGTGTTTTTGTGTTTTTATTTTGACTAAAAAGGGTGAAATTGGTGTGAGATAGCTGAGTAAGGAGTTTCCACTCCTGATACGTATCTCAAACCTATATCGGAACAAGTTAATTTTTGTTTATTTCTTTTGAATTATTTAATTTGTAAATTCTCCATAAAATTGACTAAAATGGATCTTCATATGTTCAGTTAGCAGATATTATCAACATACATAGTAAAATACGGACATGAACTAAAATTGAAAAGTTTGTAATATTCAGTGCTCTAGTTTAATTGGAGGAAGCATCTCAAAAAGCAATGGAGTAAAAAAAAAAAAACATCTGAGATCCGAGTTATTAAGTCTGTAAGGGTGTTTTAACACCTAGTGCCCTAAAACCAACTGGTTTGGGAGTCACTGACCCAAAGCTCGTTACATGGATCAAAGATGCTGCAAAAATATATATATCTGAAGTCTGAGTAATTAAGTCTGTATGGGTGTCTTAACACTTGGTGCCCTAAAGCCAACTGGTTTGGGAGTCACTGACCCAAAGCTTGCTACATAGACGGAAGATATTGTATATAAATAAAAAAATAGAGAAAAATAAAAAAAAATCTGAAAAATCAGAAAAATTATTCCATTGCTACAAAAAGGTGTGAAATCCGATAGAACTTTAGGACAAAAATATTACACTCTTATCAATTGCACTTATGATTGTTGTGGGCAAAAATGAGTTGATTAATATTTTGTCGACTGTGTATATGGAGAATGGTAAAAATAATCGGAGAATTTACTTATTCGGTAATTTAGAATGAAACAAAACAACTATTGACTTGGAGTAGAAGTTTCACCTGATTAGTCACTAACTTCTTTATTCTCTTTTCTCTTGTCTTTTTGCTTTTGTGTTCATTAGTTTTATTATCTTTTTACTTTTGTAAAACGTTTGTGGGTATCGTTGCTGTAAGCCCTCACGAGACTATAACTCGTCCACTAGGGACACCGAGGGGTTTAAAGGCTTGTTGCATATGCTAAATGCAACTGTGATCCCTACGACAGTGGCTTAGTTTAATTTTAATTGTTTCTTGTATTTTATTTTATTGTTTTGCTCGAGGACTAGCAAAATGTTAGGTTTGAGGGTGTGATGAGCGGAAAATATATCAATATTTACCGCCCCTTTTACTTAATATTTTGTTTAGTTTCTCGGATTTGATGAACGTTTAGATGTTTTTAGTTTATTTTACAGATAAAATAATATTGGGACACAATGAAATCATTTAGGATGAAATGTGGGTCAAATAAGGGCAAAAATTGGACTTGACATATTAATTTTGGAGATTGGAAACTTGAAAGGGCGTTTTAACGAAGTGCAGTTTTGGAAATTCCAGTTTTGTGCATCTATCGTAATTTGGGCATAACTTTTTACTCTGATATCGGATTGAGCTGATTCAAGATCCAGATTAAAGAAGACACAAATATCTACAGCTTTTAAAGAAAAAATAATTTCGAATTCTAAAGATTTCATGCCCGAAATTGATGAACCATCCAGAAGTGTGTTGTGTGTAATTATTAAAGTCACTTTCAATCATTTTCAAAGCAAAAAATAAATTAATAAATAAATAATAAAAATTATCAAATCATCACCAAACATGATAAGAGATTAGTAGAGCAATTAATAATGGATTTGGTGGAGCAATTAGTGGAGTAATTAGTGGAGCAATTAATAATTGATTTGGTGGATGATTTGATGGAGGCAAAATTTTGCCTATAAATACCAAGCCATTTCATTTGTAAAATTCATATTTTCTTCTAAGGAATTCCTTAAGAATACTAAGAAGATTGTATCTTGTTTGTTTATTTACAGCTTCGAGTAATTAATTTCCGCTTTCGCACTTTCTTTTCTTTACTTTTCAGTTTTTACTTTCCGCAATTTACTTTTACGCACAAACCTTTTCTTTCTTTACTTTTGCAGTTTTTATTTTTCAAGCAATGAGGAGGTAACTCCCCTTTGCTGGGGTAAAAGGTAAAGCTTTTATTATTGCTATCTAGATTAATCTCCCTTAAATATAAAATATAAACTATTTAAAACCTAACTTAATGAGGATACCGCTATATTGGCCGGTTGGAAATTAATTATAAATTGGTTTTAACCTGACTAAGTATGGATACCGCCTGGTTGGTCGGTTGGTAATTAATTATTAATTTGACTTAATCAGGATACTGCCTATATGGCTGGTTGATAATTATCACGCAAAGTTAATATATATATTAAGGGAGATATCTAAAATAGTAGTAATAAAAGTTGATCCTCTAACCCCCAGCATTTTCTTTTATTGTACTTTTACTTTATTTAATTTCAGCAATTTACTTTTCAGCAATTTACTTTCAGTAATTTACTTTCTTTTTTTATTTTTTTATTTTTACTTTTACTTTTACTTTTACTTTATTTACTTTTCAACAATTACTTTTCAGTATTTATTTTTAGTATTTTACTTTCTTTCTTTTATTTTTTTACTACTTGTAAATATGTGTTGTAACTAAGCCAGTTATCTGGGGTTGTGATGAAATCCAATATCACCGGTTTATAAGGGGTTAAATTATAGCTTGGGTAATATAAAGATTTATTTATTGAGTCTTAATCTTAATGTTTTTTCATTAACTGGCCCTTAATAAAATTGAACTGGGAAACTTAAAATGAACTAGACATAGGGATTTTAAGTTTAAGACCTTAGACTCAATAGTCCACGATCTTCCTTGAGGATAGATAACCCTTTAATAGATTTCTTTACAGGATAGACATATACCTGTCGGGCGGGGGTAGCCATAATTGGAACTTAAACTTAATGAATCCAGATAATTTGGTTGACATAGACATATGGTTCAATTGGGTTAAACTGTGTATTTGTGTCTGACCATCGATAGAGGCTTACACATAATTTAGTGTTCCAGGTTAATAAATCAATATATTACCCAACTTTAAGATAACCACTTCATCTTTAAAATGATATTGGAAGAAAGCACAACCCTAAATAGTTTTTAATATTGAATTTTCTTAAAACCTACTTTCGAATAATTTTATTTTTAAATTTAGAATCGTCACCATTTCAAATTAATCAAACAACCTGTTAGATACTAGTAATCATTTGACCTCATAAAATTAATAGATTAGATATTAAGTCATTGTGGGATCGATACTTTTTATACTACTTGAACGATACGTGCGCTTGCGTTATACGCGTGTGTTTACGCCGGTCAGAGATCGAGGTGAATTTTTCCGGTCTTCCATCGAAAAGGCGTATAGATTGGAATGATAGAAACTTGTACAATCATTCCTTTTTGTTCTAGGGTGATTTTATGCTTTTCATCCAGGTTCGTTCTTCCCTCGTGCAGGGAAGACCACCACGCCAACCGAGCCGGTTTCCTGGCCGATCCCCAGTCCAGAGAACCAGCGAAGCCGAGGAGTGCGGCACCCTCTGTGCAGAGGCATACGATCTGCCGTTGTCTCCGGTCGTCACCCATCCACAACCAGGGGATGTAGTACCTTCCACACAGAGGACCATGGTCAGCCGTTGCTACCGGATATAATCCATCCACACCATTACATTCCATTTCACACCTCTCACCTTGTGGATGGCCGTAGGGGTGTGCATTAATCGGTTTTAACCGATTAACCGAACGTTTCGACCCATTTTTTTATTACGGTTCGGTTAATTTGGTTAAATCGGTTATTGCGGTTAAATTTTTTAATTTTTTTGGTTATTCGGTTCGGTTACGGTTATGAAATTCGTTTAACCGAACCGACCGATTAACCGAAATTAAACTATATATATATATTCAAAACCCTAAACTAAAAATAAGACTTAAAATTTAAAAACCCTAGCCGCTATGTTCTCTCATCAGTCATCTCTGTACCAATTCAAGCGCCATTCATAAAATTGCAAATTCTCAAAATCCTTCTCGGCTCTCGGCTTGTTCATCAGTACCAATTACAGCTTCAAGCCTTCAATTGCAGTCTTCATCTTCTCGGCTTGTTCATCAATACCAATTTTCTGGTCTTTTTTTTTTTTTAAGCCCTTCAGAGTTCTGCATCCTTTATTTCGAAACAATTTTGAAGTATATTAGTTACCCAGCTCAGGCATGTTAACCTTCATTCTGCTGGACAGTTTTCTTCTATTATTGGGATAATTAACATTCACTTGAATGTGTTAGCTGTTATTCTTTAATTGCTGTTTATATGTGCTGTTAGTATTGGAATTTGTGGGTTGGTATTGTTATACGATTAAAGAGTAAAATATATGCATGGATTTTTCTACTTAACCAGGCTTTTTCCCATCCATTTCTCCTTAAGAATGGAATACCCTGGCAAATGTATATGACATGTATAGTCCAAGTATTTTATATGTTGTGAGGGTATTAGTTGTTATTAGTATCCTTAGTTTTCAGTAACAGCTTACAAAATAAAGTTAGCTAATTCATTTTAAACATTTGTTCTATTCCTATTACTTGCAGGTTCTGGCAAAATCCTCAAAAATGATTCCAGGTGAGATATTTTTAGTCCTATCTTTTTAAATGTGATTCTTGCATAAAAGCTCTTCTCGGAAGTGTAGGTTTCCATTAACATATGATTCTGAAAATGCATCTCCGCTGTCAGTTTATTGTGCACATTTAGGCCAAGAATTTATGGCTTTAATGGTTTTCATGATTGCTGGTTATATTTTACCTGTTTGCAGTAATGTTGATGGGTACCTTAGTTTATGGTATACGATACACTTTTCCAGAGTATATTTGTACTTTCCTTGTTGCTGGAGGAGTATCTGCATTTGCACTCATGAAGGTGAGAAATATTTGATGGAGAGTAGTAGTAGTTTTTAGTTTTCTTTATTAGAACTCATGACTTAATTTCATCATATTGGAATGCATTGAATACTTCATTTCTAATCCTTGTGTTTCTTGTATGCCTATGTGGAGTGACTTCAGACTAGCTCAAAGACCATCAGCAAGCTGGCACATCCAAATTATTGAAAAGGAGGAACAAATAGAAGAAGTTGTGAAGCTTGAGCAAGGTAAATGGAAAAAAAATCAATATTATGTTAACTGTTTAGTGTTACTATTAAATTTATTGTCTTTATTTTTTCTTATATGTCAAACTAAAAGTATGTTGTGTACTTTAAATGATGTAGACATGGTAAAACTTGGAATCAAGGTCACTTCAGATTTTGAATATGAGTAATGACATAATCGCCTTGCTGAGTTGCTGCCTTGTGGATGCTGAGTTGCTGAGCCTAAGGTCCTGAGTTGCTGACTTTGAAGACGATTAAAGAAAATTGCTTATTTATTAGTTGTTGAACACCTAATATGTTTGTATTTTTGATGGATTTTGTAATGTAATTTTGAGTTGTTTTCTGACTTTCTGGATTGTCTTCTCAAAAATGCTTGATGATTTATGATTTGATGTCTTTTGATGGATTTGAATTTATATTTGTGTAATTGTGTTAAATGCTTTATTGAAATTTGATTTGATGAATTATATTTATTGGATTGGTTAATAACCGAATTAACGATAACCGACCGAAATATAACGGTTAATTGGTTAATGGTTATGAGTCATAAATTGGTTAATTCGGTCACACTTTTATTTAACCGAAAATTTCGGTTATGGTTAAAAAATTATGGATTAACCGACCGAACCGACCGATGCTCACCCCTAGATGGCCGTTAGCTAATCTCTTTACATTCCATCTCACACTTCATCAAAGAGAAGCTTTCGCTTCCGATGGCCTTTGCTTCATGCAGATTTATTTTCTTCAACTTTCTTCTGTCTCTTCCGATCCTTTCTTTTTTATCTTATGGAGTCTGCTTGGTTACGGAGGGCCAAGCGTAATGTAATGTTTTGAGTAAGGTCGGCCCTTAAATGGGCGGTTGGGAGACCTTGCAGATTACTTCTTCAACCTACCTCTTTTTATATACCCCCAAGCCATGATATTGTTTTCACGTGAAGTATTTTTTTTCTATGTGTAACCTGACCAATTAGGGGGCTCTCTGCCCTAGGTCTGGTTTTTTTGCCGAAAGTAAGCCTGCGGCCTGACGGTCTGGTCACATCAATTTTGTCTTTACTGCTTGTGCTAACAATTTAAACAGCTTGGGCGATGCCCTTAGAGGATGTAGTATTGACATCTGTTCTTGATCGATCTTGGAGGTTGATGCTAAAATTTCGAGGTTTGGTCGATCTGCTGGAGGCCGATGCTGCAAGATCGAGCGAGGTAAAACCCAGGGTGGAACTCTTCGCTATGTAACCTGTCGGGCTTCCTTTTAGAGTCCTTCGTGAACCTGTCGCTTCTGTAATAAATACGCGGCCTTTTCCTATGCGTTTCATCATGAGGCCCATTTAAGAGCCGTTTTTTACGTCACTTCCGTGTTTCCTTCCGTCGCACGTTACTTTCGCAACGAGTTGCACTCGAACACCTGTCTAGGGCAACCTTTCCCCTTTTTCGTTTTCCCCCCGCTTTCACTTTTCAACAACTCGTATTGCGACACATGTCTCAGGTTAAACCCTTCGTCTGTTATATAAGGATTCATCCCATTTTGTCCGTCACTTTACCTTCGACTTCCACTGCAAAGCCATTTTTATCGCATTCTCGACCTTCTGTTATTAATGGATTCTTCATCTTCTGCTCCCCAAAACTAGTGCCTCAACCTTCGCCGATTATAAGATGGCGTTGGAATCTTCTTCTGTGGGCACCTTCGGAGTTCACACTCTTGATGAGAATTTTGGCCAGTGCGCTCTTGGCCCCATCTTTGTTGAAGATGACACTATTGCAACGGCTCTGTTGGCTCAACAGTTCCCCTCTTCTTCTGGCCTCCCATTTTCTGAGCCATTTAACATCTCTCATTTCGTTCAGTCCAATCCGATTCACACCTGGCCCAAACCCAATACTGCATTCGAAGCCTGGTTTCAACGTATGTTGTTGCATGCGGATACTCGAGCCTTTTTAGACAAACATCACCTTCTTCCTTTCATCGAGCTTTCATCAGCTTTGCCCCCTTTTAATCGTAACTTGTTTCCTATTTCTTTGCTCTTTTGGTCTTCTGAATACAATGTATTCATTCTTCCGGTCAGGCCCCTAACTATCACCCTTCGTGATATTGGTGCTCTTACTGGACTGGCCCATCTTGGAGTGACCATCTCGGCTTTTACAAACTTCTGTTTCCCTCCTCTTTCAATGGACCCTTCGTCCTTTTCATCATATTCTTCTTTTCTTCGCACATTTTCGAAAACGGCTGGTCTTGTTTCGATGTTAGAGCGAACAACTTTCCTTCATTACTGGCTGTGCAAATATATCATTTGTGTGCCTAGCCAAAAGCCTGTGGCGGGCTATCTCCTTATCTCTTCCGACCTTGCCCAAGGCCGTCACTTAGACATGACCTCATTTTTATTGGCCGCTATATATCGGGGATTGGCCGTCCTCCAGAAACAACTTCGGTCGGGGGCATCACCCATTGCCTCCGGTCCCCTGTGGCTCGTTCAACTCTGGTTGAAAGCCAATTCCCTGTCTTCGGCACAATTGATTCAACACACCCTTATCCTTGTGCCAGTCTTCTTTTTTCTCAACTTCGGCCATATTCTTTCTCCCCTCGCGCTATTTTTTGAGTATTTCTACACTCTTCCTCGGGTTCCTTCTTTTTTCCCTTTTTCTGTGTCGGATAGCCCATCCTTCGTCCATGACCTCCCTCTTCGAATCAGGTCTTCGCATATGGCGCAGGTTTTTATGTAGCCGCGACCTGATTCATGACATCATGACTGGGGCCAATGGTAGGCAAGGCCGGAGTAGAGGTGTACTCATCCAACTTCGTTGCCCATCAATTTGGCCTCGTTCAAGGGTGGCCTCTTTCTTTCTTTATTTCACACGCGCTCTGTTTTGTCAGACCGTTTTAAGGTCTTTTCAGTCTCTGAAGTTGAGGATTCCTTGGCGGAAACTCGCTCTTTGATCTCTTCTTTTGTTATCGCTCCTTTTGCTCTTTGCACATCTGTTCATTCTTCTTTTGATCGCTTCTGGCCACCTGCCCGCGAACAATTTTTCTCATTGCCTTCCATGAGTTTTTCTTCCATCCATTTGTCCCCCAAGTCCTCTGAGCCGACGGGGTCGAAGAAGGCAACTGAGGCGTCTAAGCCCAAGAAAATAAAGCTTGCTAAAAGGAACAGCCTTCTCCTAGTCGTAGCTCTGATTCAGACGTGCCGCTCGTCCGTCGCTCTAAGGTATGAGTTTGAGACCCGTCTTCTTTTGCACATGATTTTGATGTACTCTGAAATCATAATTGTGTATCTTGTGCAGGTGATTAGGATTGAGCCACCTTCCGTAACGCCCGAAACGGCGCGAACTCCGAGGGCCGAAGCTCCTATAGGTGGAGACGAGGAGGTGGGACCTGCAGAAATGTCGGTCGTTTAGTTTGATACGAGGATGAAGCGGTCGATGGTCCTATCATGGAGCAATTACCAGGAGAGGGCGGTGCAGTCGGAGCCGATCCCCAAGGTATGGAGCCATATATTGAATTTGGCTGTTCGCGTCCAAGGTCGTCGAGGAAATTCCAAGAGACCATCCTCTATTTAAACGCTTCTCTTTTGGACGGTTCTGTACCATTGTACAGGATCCGGATGATGAGGCTGAGCTGAAGTGCCAGAGCCTATTTGGCCGACTGGATCTCTTTGGCACCACCTCAAGCAACTATATCCCTTGGTACGCAGGATGCTGCCTCAAGGCTTCGAGGGGGTTATAGGGACGTGGACGGCCTTTATAGTTTGGCTGAATTGGAGTTGTTAGAGGAAGCTCGGTCTATGTATAAAGATGACGTACTTCGTCGCATTTACGAAGAAGATGAAGTCATTTACATTTCTGATTCGTTCGACTCTGATTCTCTTGCAGATGCTCGGCCTACTACTACGTCGCAACGCCCAATGCCAGAAGTAGTATCTCCAAGTACTTCTGCGCACCAGACTTCAGCCTCCGCAAAGCCGTCGTCTTCTGCTCATTCATCCTCTCCTTCTCGAGTGGAGTCCCTTGTGCCTGAACAGCCGTATTCTCCGGCTTTCATGATTGCTTCTTCCGCAGCTCCTGTTCGACGGTCCCAGTGTTTGCCGCTTCTGAACAATCATCGCCCCATCGGGCTGAGTCTCCCATTTTGCCACAAAGTTCTCCTGCTCGGCCCTCTTCTCCTCATGCCGCATGGCCGCTGGCCCTTGTCCCCCAGCATCCATCATCCTAAGATCCTTCATCTCAGCAAGAACTAATGCATCCACCAGCTGAGGCATTTGAGGCATTGGTGGATTGGCCTTCCAGTTCTGGTTCTGGGGTGGTAAGTCTTTCCCCCATTTCCTTTAGCTCATGGCCTTAGTTCATTTTGCTAATTCCTTCTTCGTGTGCAGGTATTCGACCCATTGCTGCAATCGGTCCAGAACATTTTGGACCGCTTTGGGCGATTGTCTTTTGCTTCTTTTCGGCCTCATTCGCCTTTGGTCAACACCAGTACAGATCTGGAGGGCCTTCGGGAGGTTCTTGGTCAATACGCTTCCTTTGCTGCACTGGAGGTTGGTCACGCTGCTCGGCCGGAGAACATCCTTCAATTGGAAAAAAGCTCATCTGAATTAAGCTGAATATTGGCCCTTCCTGCCTTACCCATATCGGTTGACGATCGGTTTTTCCTCCAAGAAATGCAAGACGGCATAGCAGCCCTTCTCTCTCGATATCGCAATATGCACAGCCAGATAGTTGGGCTTCGCTCCTCTGTAATGAGGAAAGAAACGCTATGTGGCTCTCTTGACGCCCTTCATCAGGCCCTGAAGGACACTACAGAATAAATGATGACCGAGGAGGAATCGGTCTTCCTGGACCTGGAGCGTAAGCTACAAGAGATTCAGCATCTTGTCGAGGAAAGCCGTATAAGAAAAGATGCTTAGAGGAGGACCATTGCTACTCAAGTAACGGAGATGGACGAGTCCATGGCAGAGTATGAAGGTCTGGCCCGTATAAATTTTGAGAAAAACTTGGCCGATTTGGATGCAGTGGGTTTGGAGATTCAGGACGAATGGCGCCTGAGAATATAGACGCTTTCGGCCATTAAGGAGCTGCCCGGGGGTTTTCGGCGTTCTTTGGGCCAAAATTAATAATTTTTGTAAGACGTTATATTGTCTATTCCTTGTACTTTTAGGACGTTTTCGTCCGTAATTAATGACAATACATTGTTATTCCAGTGCCTTTTGTACATTTTCATGCTCCCACAAATAGGGCACATATCTCTTTAAGTACTTGCCATTTATCGCTCTTGTATGCACTCTTCCGTTAAAGTCCTGCAAATGGTAGGCTCCGTTTGGTAACACATTTTTCACCATGAATGGGCCTTCCCAGTTGGGCGACCATTTGCCATACGCCGGGTCCTTAGAACCAAGTGGTAATATAATTTTCCACACTAATTCGCCTTCCCTGAACGATTTAGCCATTACTCTGAGATTATATTCCTTGGCTATTTTTCTCTTTTGTGCTTCTAAATGATTTAGCACATCACATCTGATATCGTCCAATTCCAACAAATTCTGGATCATTGCCTCGTCGTAGTCTTCCTTTGTCAGCTTTTCTTGTAACATCACCATGGTGGATTCGATATTCATTTCTACTGGAAGCACAGCCTCGTGACCATACACTAACTGAAACGGTGTTACTGAAGTACTTGTTCGTGGTGACGTCCTATAGGCCCATAGAGTCTGTCTCAAATATTCGTCCCATCGTCTAGCGTTGTCTATCACCATCTTCCGAATCAACCCTTTAAGGGTCTTATTGGACGATTCTGCTTGGCCGTTTGACTGAGGATAATAGGGGTTAGTGTTTACCAACCGGATTCCGTACTCGGCCAGCAAATCTTTCACCTTTCCACTATTTAATGAGGTGCCATGGTCTACCACTATTGTTTGTGGTATACCAAATCGGTGAATTATATGTTCCTTTATGAACTTAATGATCTGTTCTTGGGAGATTTCCACAACTGGGATAGCTACCACCCATTTGGTAAAGAAATCGGTAGCAACAATGATGAAAGTATGCCTTTTGCTTGATGCTGGGTAAATCTTCCCTATCAAGTCTATCGCCCATCCCATAAACGGCCATGGTTTAATGATTGTGATCATCTCGGTCGCTGGTGCCCTTTGAATGGGTCTGTGTCTTCTGACAAGCAATGCATCTTTTGGCATACGAGATGCACGATTCTCAAATCTTCGGCCAATAATAGCACTTCGTATAATCACCCATCTCATCTTTACTCCTGCTTGGTGTGCCCCACAAACACCTTCATGTACTTCGGCCATGACAGTTTTGGATTCAACTGGCCCTACACGTTTCAACAACAATCCATCTTGTCATTTTTTATATAGCACACTCCTGAGACTATAGTAGTTCAGGGCTTTAAGTTTTACCCTCTGATCCTTCCCTTCTTCGGGCTGTTTAAGAAACGTCTTGATTTCGCTTCTCCAATCGTCCTCCTTTTCGATATTAACGGTCGTGACATTTTTCCATTCCTTTCGTCGCATCAGGACTGGTTTCACCTCGCCGCTTCTATATATACCATCTATGTTTGCTTTCTTGTACCCGGAAGCTGTTTGGGCTAAACTATTGGCCAATTCGTTCTTTGCCCTTGGAACGTGTTCCAACTCTCCATGATCAAATCGCTTACCAATTCTTTGGCCACATCCAATAATGCCATGACTGATGAGCTTTGGCATTTAAAGGTCATATCACTTGTTGGATTACTAGTTGCGAATCCCCCTTAATGGATACATGGGTTACTCCCATGTTGAGGAGTATCTCCAACCCAAATATCAAGGCTTCGTATTCGGCCTGGTTATTAGTGCAATATTCGTTCAACTTGATTAAGAACCGAAATGATTCCCCCAACGGGATGACTAAGACAATCCCTATTCTAGCTCCTTTCGTTGTGCTGGATCCGTCGAAATACGTCGTCCATGATTTCAGGCTGCATTCGTCCAGATCCATTTCTACTTCTCTAATAGTGCTCAAACATGGGTGATCGGCCAAGAAATCGACCAAAGCTTGATTTTTAACGGCCCTTTGGGGCTCATGCCGTATATCGAATTCTGAAAGTGACAGTGACCAAAACCCAACTCTTTGATGCAAGATAGGACGAGAAAACATGTACTTTATTATATTAATTCTTGTGATCAAATACACTATGTTCGGCCTAAGGTAGGCTCGTAATTTAGTACATGTGAAATATAGAGCCAAACATAATTTCTCCATTGGAGAATAATTACATTCATAATTCAGCAATTGTCTGCTGATATAATAAATGGCTCTCTCAACGTTCATGTCATCATCTTGCGATCATCCCAGCTATGGACTGTTCTTCGGCCGATATGTACAATTTCATTGGCTTCCTGGCACTGGAGGTACCATCACCGGCGGCTGTGACAAGTATTTCTTCAGGCTGTCAAAAGCTTGTTGATGTTCTTCGGTCCAGACGAATTCGTCCTTGTCCTTCAACTTAATAAGGAGGAGAACACTTTTGTTTTCCCTGCATAATTGGAGATAAATCGTCTTAAAAAGTTAATTTGCCCTAAGAACCTCTGTAACTCTTTCTTATTTCGGGGTGGTATAGCTTCGGTGATCGATCGAGATTTATTGGTGTCAATCTCGATTCCCCATTGGTGCACTAGAAAACCTAAGAAATTTCCTGCGCACACCCCGAAAGCACATTTGGCAGGGTTCATTTTAGTTTAAACTTTCTCATTCGCTCAAAGGTCGTTGCTAACTGGCTAAAATGTTTTTCCATGGTCACAGATTTATCCACTATGTCGTCCACATAGACTTCTACAGATTCGCCGATCATGTCATGAAAGATCAAATTCATGTCCCGCTGATAAGTGACACCAGCGTTTTTTAGGCCGAACGGCATCACTACCCATTCATAACACCCTAGAGAGCCTGGGCACCTAAAGGCTGTTTTGTGTATATCATTTTCGGTGATGTAAAACTGATTATAACCTGCATACCCATCCATAAAAGAGCAGACTTGCTACCCCGCCGTGGAGTCCACTAGGGCATCTACTGTCGGCATTGGGTATTGATCTTTTGGTGTCGCTAAGTTTAAATTTCTGAAGTCTATACAGATCCTTATTTTTCCATTCTTTTTCCTGACTGGAACGATATTTGACAACCATTCCACATATCTGGTCGTCCTAATGAACTTCGCCTCTAAAAGGCGTTCGACTTTTTTCTTAATATCAGGCATGACATTGGGCGCAAACCTCCGGGGATGCTGCTTATGAGGCCTATGGCTTGGCATGATTGGAAACTTATGCTCCACCAACGTCCTATCTAAACTAGGCATCCCATTGTAGTCTCATGCAAAACAATCTGTGTACTCTCGTAGTAGACAAATTAGCTTTTTGCGTACCTGGGACTCCAGCTCTTTGCTGACGTAAGTGATGCGTCTATCATGCTCGCTCCCCAGATTTACCTCGTCCAATGCATCTTTTCCTCTTGAGATATTTGTCTTTCGTCGTCCATTCAGAGCGTATTTTTCTTCTTCCATTGATTCGCCTCCTTCTATCAAGCAGTCCACTCCACATAGTTCTCTTATCTTGTCCTCCGTCTGATGCGCCAGCAATTTGCCTCTTAAAGCCGAAATCGCGGCCTGTGCTTCGGCCTCATTTTTTCGCTCTGCTACATAGGCCATTAAACTGGCCTCGGAGGCCGCAAGGGCGACTTGCTCCTTATTCTGCTTGTTCTTCATTTAAATTGATGTGCGTTGGCTCTCCAAAAACCATTGTGGTTGGTCTCGTCTGTGCGAACAAATCATTCAGCAGTCCCGCGGGGTACGGCTCGTCATTTTGAGCCACAATGGTTAGGTTTTCCCATTCATTTAGAACTCTGGTCGGCCCATAATTCCATTCGTACATGAAGTACTCGGCCGAATTTGTCTCTGCAGCGAAAGGCATGTTGTCTGCATGCACTATCTCCACCTCGTCCCTCTGGTTCCAGAACACTAGGCATTGATGAAGAGATGAAGGGATGCATCGGCTGCCGTGTATCCAGACTCGTCCTAAGAGCATATTGTATGTTGTCGGTCCATCTATGACAAAAAATACTACTGTTTTCGTAATACTTCCCACTTGCAAGTCCAACGGAATAACCCATTTGGCCGTCGTCGCCCCTCCATTAAAGCCGGTAAGAACCAATTCCGTAGGGAGGAGGTCTTCTTCTGACTTTGCCAAGCGTCCTAGCATCCTAACTGGTATTGCATTAATGGCCGCCCCATTATCAATCAACACTTTGGTGATAGGTATCCCATTAGCCTTTGCTTTTACGTACAGCGGCCGCAGATGCTTTGTCATTTGTGGTGGTGGCTTTGGGAATATCACCTTCCCTGACAGACCTATCTCCATTGCTTGATCGCCCTCGTTGTTAGCTTGAGGTGATTTCTCCTTCATGTCTCATCCAGATGGCAGCAACGTGGCTGGTGAACCTTGAGAGACGTTATTGACGGCCAATCTCCGTTTTTCGGCTCTGGTGATGGTCCGTTTTACCTTAGGTGTCCCATACAAAACGAGGAATGAATATCGTCCCAAATCTTCTCCCAACGTCCCAACTACAGGATTACCGGCCTCGTATAATTCTTTGAGAAGGCGATTTTGTGAAATTCCATTTTTCCTTGCTTCGGTTTTGATGTCTATTTCTTCTTCTATGTCGGTCATTTCCTCATCCGAAGCCTCCATATCTGTTATCGAGAGCGCTGTAAATTTGGTCTCGTTGCTATCATAGACGTCTTCGCTTGTTCCAGCTCCTCCGCTGTTATCCCCCTTGAATTTCACGGGCAACAAGTAATGGTTGGCCACAACCGGTGGCATACTGCCGAACTGAATGACGATAGTAGGTTCTTCGTCGTATGTTTCGTCCCGCTCTCGCCTGTCGAACTTAGTGCGTTCATCGCCGCTCGTCACTGCTCTTTTTTTGCTGTCACTCATTTTTTTGTTCGCTTCTGATTTCTCCATGATGCGAGGGCTATGGTCCGTGGTGGCATCTGCTTCGCCTTGTTGGCGCATCATCCGGCCATAGTTTCTTTGATGTCGCCTTAACTACGTCCTTGTCATTTCATCCACGGGGAAATAATTCATCCCTGGACGCTGTCCTGACAGTGGCCTTCGGTATGAATGCCATATATTGGGCCGATGAATTCTCGGCCTAAACGTTCTTACATTTTGGACGAAATTTGAATTCTCCCCATAGAAACTTGGGGCGAAGGTCCGTGGTTGTCATGCTGCTGACTCTTTCTTTACGGGCCTTTACCAAGTCTCTTCTAACTCCCTCATCCATTCTATATTGTTTTTGCATCGAATACACATTCTGCTTCTTCATGCTCTGAAGGTGCCTTAATCCTTTCCGAGCGCTTGGGCGATGATGGTGCTGTCCTTCGTCTAGAACTAATTTGACCTTCGGCAGATTCATCTTGGCAGGGTCTGGGTTGATCATGTTCAATTCCACCAATTTTGGAAAAGGGTTATTATCCACTGCCATCTTTTTCTCGAACGTAATTCGTCCAGAGCTCTAGCATCCTGTAAAATATTTCGAAAAACAAGACAATTATTAGTTGTATGAGACCATGCATTGTGCCACTTACAATATTTTTTACTACCGATTTGTTCGGCTGTTGGCAACGTATGTCGATCGCTCAAACTAATTTGTTTATCTTTATACAACTGGTCAAATATGGCATCCGCTTTAGTGATATCAAAAGAGAAGTTCCTACTCTTTTTATCGTTCTTTTCATTGGCTTGGGGCTCCGCCCACGTCTTACAAATGTAAGGCTTCCCCTTAACCAATTCGGCCAAACATAAATCGGCCGGTTCGACGTCTACTTCGCCCATTTCATAATCAATGTTTCTATAATACGTCTCTTTACTCGAATTTTTTATTTGCTCCTCTTCTCGTAATAACCGCTCATAACGCACCACACTAGTGGTGAGTTGGGGAAGGTCCCAAAACTTGCGATCCTGAAATTTCTTTTTTAGATCGAGATTGAGGCAACCTTGAGCGATTCTCACAAATTCCTTTTCGGGCAGAGGCACATAACATCGGCCTCGGGCTACCTTAAACCGCTGTAAAAATGTCTCGGCCCACTCTCCTGGCAACTGTCTTAGGTTCGCCAAATCGGCCACGGCTACTTCAGATTCGGCCTTGTAAAATTACGCATGGAACAACTGTTCCATTTGCTGCCAACTTTCTACCGAATTGGCCGGCAGATTGACATACCAGAAGAAAGCTACTCCTGACAATGAGCCGTGAAATAACCTCAATTTCTGGAAATCATTGACTTCCCCACATTGAAGGGTAAATCGCCCTATGTGTTCTATGGTAGAAACCTCCCCAGACCCCGTAAATAGGGAAAAATCTGGTATCTTGTAGTTTCGAGGCCACAGATAAGCCATATCGATCCAATCAGGATACAGCTTCCGATATCTTGGCCGAATTGGCCGTATGCCTAGACCGAATTGGTCTTGAAGGATCTCGGTCATTTGTTCCCTTAATATATCGTTGCCATTAAATGGCACGGCTATGGGCGGCGGCTGCGGTCCTCTCAAAAGTGGGACATAATCGTGATTCTGCCCCTGAGAAGCCTGGATGCCTTGAGGCAACAACTTCATGTGTGCCATGCTTGCCCTTGGTGCATATTTGCTGGCCCTTGTGCATATTTTCTAATTGTGCCTCCCCCTAATTATTATTCCCATGATTATTCCTCCCCTGAGAACCTTAGGGATGTTGGTTCCTTGCACCGGAACATTACTAGGGCCAGCGTCCTGACTGCTTGGTGCAGGGAGGGGCGTGGTCCACGGCAGCGCCGTCCCGCTGTTCACACATTTGGCCATTAATTCATTTAGCGAGCTAGATGTTTGGCCATGTTTTCGTAATGTGAGTTGCTAGTTGATACGAATTTGTCTATGACATGCGCATTTTGAAGTCTAACATGTTCGACAACATCTTGCGTGAATTCACCGAACAACGCGCGTACCGCGTTAGGGCCGAGCTCCCTCATAGGTTCGTATCGACTAGCGTCTGCCAGACCCTTGAAATGACCGACTACGGCTGGAACGTGGGGCTGGTTGGTTTGGTCCAGTTCTCATTCCTCCGCGCTCGAGCCAGTTTGAGCGTTTCTTTTCGGAGGCATCTCCACTATGTACACCAATTCTCCCACTGTGATCGCCAAAAACTGTTTGCGCGATTTTTGTGCGCGAAGAAGAAAGAGAAACGTGTAAGGTTCAAACCTCCTGAGACAAAGTCCCAGCAAGGGGTGTTTGATTAAGTGAATAAACCTCCCAGGGGCGCAAACGCACAAATTACAGTCCTAAAAGTTATAAAAGCTAAAAGATAAGAAAAATGCTCGTTTGAGTCTTCATTTGATTCTCTTTTTCTCTCTGTCCGAGTGAGCTTTTATAGTGAAACTTGTAAACTGCTTGGGCGGTCTCAGTATCTCCCTGCAACTGTCGGATCGTGCCTTCAACTGTTGGGCTGTGCGTCTCAACTGCTTGATCGTGGGTTGAGCTTTTATAGTGAAACTTGTAAACCGCTTGGGCGGTCGCAGTATCTCACTGCAGCTGCCGGATCGTGCCTGTAACCGTTGAGCTGCGTGTCTCAACTGCTCGGTTGTGGAGGGAAAACCGTCCAACTGTTGCGATTGTGGAAGCAACTGCATCATGCATTTTCGTCCTAACCGCTACTTCGGTCGTCTCGACTCTTCGTCGCTCTTTGCTCTATCGTCCTTCCTCCCTTCGTTCTTTCCTTCGTCTTAGGGTGATTTCGTTCTAGGGTGACATTATTTCCTTTGTCAACAAATACATTGACTAATTATCCATACTTATACATTAAAATCTAAAATTGTCATAATTACAAATCTCTCTTATATTTACTTCACCATTCAATTCTTCTTATTCTCTTCTCTTATATTTGCTTGACCATTCAATTCTTCTCTCTTTTCTCAGGTACGCTCTCTCTTCCTCATTTTCTTTGTTTTTTGTTTTTTTTCTATTGTTTTATTCTTTGCTTAATTCAAAGATAATATAAGTCTATATTGTTTTAATTTTATTTATAAAAGGCTATAAGGATAAAATAGTAAATTAGTTTTAAAATATCTCTCCTCCATTCTTCAACCAAACATATATCTAATTATAAACTCTCTCCTCCCCTCCCCTCTCTCCCCTTATTTGAACCAAACATATATTTAATTAAAATCTCTTCCTTCTATCCCCTCCCCTCTATTAAAATCTCTCTCCTCCCCTCCCATTCCATTCGTTGAACCAAACAGACCCTTAGATATCCAAATATGCATATAATAGACCGAATCTGCATCTAAAATATAAAGAAAAAAATCTGACGCGATTAATACACATGAAAGAACTCAAAATCCTTTTCATATGTGGAAAAGATGATGGTTTACGATCCAGCTAATGAGTGATTCCTTTTTTAAAGTATAGAGTTACAAATAGTTATATCCTAATGATGGAAATTCAACATAGTGATGTAACTTTGTCATTTTTAATAAGAATTTAGGGACATGTTTGCTATAAATAGAGGAATTATGTCCTTGATTACAAAAACTCATAATTTCAGGGACCTTTGTTATAACTCTGAAAACTTAGGTACGTGGACCAAAATAGCCTTAGGGGACCGTTCAAATGTCTTTATTACAAGTGATGGGGATTGAATGTGATATGTGGAAGTATACCAAAAATCCAAAAACCAAATTACTTTATTGACTATGAACAAAAGATAATTAACTAAATTTACATTTGATGTTTCAATCTTTTATGTGATTGTATTATGTTATTAGTCCTCATGGGGCGTGGTTTGGTATTGTACGGTTCAGATCTCATTTTGAGGTTTTGGATTCGAATTCAGGAGTGCGTTTCTTGTAAGAGCCTGAGACAGCCGGAGATTTTATCTGCTTCACTTAGTCCAGAATTAGTTATTTGGCGATAAATTTTCCAACCATTTCAAAAAAAAATGTTTTATTATATTAAAGTTTTTGATAGTCTACTTAAAACCGTTTGTTTTACGATTGTGGTAAATATTTTTCAAAACTAAATTATATTTTATTTGGTGAAGATAAAATTATAAATAATGTAGGCTATAATATGCGTCTTTAAAAAAAAAAAAAATTGTTTTAGGCAGAAAGGATATATATACACGCTTATTCAGTTATTAAACCGTTATTATATTCAATATCATAAACATATTACATTAATTTATGTGATATTTTTCTAGGGTTGGCGGATGGGCCGCAATTTGAAAAGCTCAACCATATTTTAAGTATTTTGTATTTAAGTTAAGGTCTGAAAAAATATACTAAGAGTATCAATTAAAAATTTAATCAACTGAGTTTTTTTTTCAATATTTTGAAAATATTAACAAATAACACTTGAATTTAGAGGTGAGTTTTCCAAAATCCGGCCTATTTACCAACAGTAATTTTTTCTAAATAAAAAATCATATGTGTACATAATTCTGATAAAAGGACGATAAAATAACCTCAAAAAATTGTAGTTTTGTTGTTAAATTACATACTTTTTTTTATAAAAAAAATCAATCAAAATTACGTATTTTTTATAATTATTTTATCACCATTTTACACCAATATCATTTATCTCTTCCATATATATATATATATATATATATTAATGCGATACATCCATTTCCCTCAAAACATTTACCATCAAAATATATTGTCTTTTTCTTTTCAATGTCCAATTCAAATTAAAAAAGAGAGAGACAGATTATTGTCCACTATTATTTTAATTTTATTTTTATTTACCTACCTATTAGAAATAGAAGGAAAAAAATAGCTTCTTTTGAGAAATTGAGTGGTTGTCTAACATTATCGAAAAAGTAATAAAGTTTCATTATCCAAACAATTAAAGAAAGCTTCCAAGTATATTCCTTCTTTGTCTTGTTTCTAGTAGTGTCGGCAGCATGACAAGTTTCACATTTATTTACCAATAAACCTGGCCTTTTATCTTGGGATAAACAATTATGTGAGAGAAATATATGAATGACGTGATACGATGATCTATTAATATATATATATATATATATATATATATATATATATATTAGATTTAAAATTAATCAATAATTACAAGAATGAAAAATTTATTAATTAATATACGTTATTTATTCATTCATTATGTGTATTGAATATTCATTCACCCGAAATTAATATATTTCTCTTTGGAATTTTATAAAACTCGATTTTTTTCAACCATTCAATAATCTATACTATTCAAAACCCTCAATTTTTTTATGAGTCTTTTACTACACCTTTTTTTTTTTTTTTTTAATTATTCAACACCACAAATGTTAGCAACCATAATATGATTCACTTACCTAATGTCAATAAAATAAAAGTATTATATCATTGTGTAAATATATTTTATCCCTAACTAATCTCCCTCACTTCTCTTACCTAAAGAATTAGAACTGCAGTGGGTATTCATTAAATAAATAGATCATCTCTGTTAGGTTAAACATCATCATAATATAATTTTAAACAAATATTGTTGTTATTAATGTTGATATTCCAACTGACAACAGAGCAAAATTATGTAATTTCATATTTAGATGTCATTTAAAAAAATTGCAACACATATATAACCGGCTTAGAAATACTTAAAATCATATTAAAAATATTTTCTCGAGTTTAAAAATTATTTTAAATATTTTAATAATAGGTTCAAAAATACTTATTAAATATCATTTCTAAACAGGTGAGATCAAAAAAATTTATCCAAACAAAATGATAGTAATAATAGAAAGAGTGGTTGTCTTGTGCCTTAATGTCAATAATATTAATTCTAGACACAGAGAAATTAAAAACTATTTTATTTGAAAATAATTTTTCAAAGCATGCATGTGTATACCAGAATCCTAAGAGGAACTTTTTTTTTTTTTTGAATCGTTGGAAATCTCGTTACCAAACCACTCATTATGAGCTTAAGCAGAACACGTAGAACCTCCGGCTGTTCTAGATCTTATAACGAATGCACTCATTGGATTCGAACCCAAGACCTCAAGATGAGACCATGAACCCTACACCACCAAGATGAACTTTAATTTACACTAATTTTATGATTCAAAGTGTCCAAGATTAAAAATGATAATGAGATTAAAACATGATAAAATTATCATCGGATGTGATTTTTTCTCCATTAATTCTTGTTTAGTCTCTTTATCATTGCTTGTACAAGAATAATGCATAATGTTTCTCATGCACATAGTTACTTCCTATGTAAAGAAAGTCACCGCTTTAGAAAGAGTTCGGATCAAGTGTCGAACTTATGATCAACATTCGATTAACTATTAGAAAATAAATGAGATTTAAAAATAATTCATATTAAATAAATCACGATAATTAATTTAATATCTAATATAAATTTGGTTGAATACTGAATTTTAATTACTTTATAAATATTATATTACTCAAGTGAGTCTTGATCTTCAGACGCTTTTCTTATGTAAAGAGGATACTGTGTTTTTTAATTTTAAAAATCGTTTTAATTAAGGAACAAACATATCTCATTTGGGGATCCTGTTTTTGCCTGTGGCAAAATAAACAGTTTGAATTTTTTTTTTTATATAGTAATTTTTGATTGTTTTTTTTAAATAGTTTCAAATCTTGGTCCACAGTCCCATTAATTCAATGATTTGATGCTGGTCCTGTCGTTGCAAGATCAGGAAAAAATAATAATAAATACTTATGAAACAGCTGATATGATGGCTCATAATCAATGTGGTGGTGATAACATTTAAGAGTTACAATGATTGATTTTTTATTTTTAAAAAAATTGTCTATCTAACCGGTATACTCACACTCGTATAACGAAAACGCACGTATTGTTCAAGTAATTTAAAAATATCGATCCCACGATAACTTAATTCATACTATTGTTATTAATTTTTATTCTATTTATTTACAACTATCTAATTAGAGGGAGAGAGAGAGAGTGATTGCTGATTGGTTGATTGAATGTGGATTTGTGTATTGAATAATATAAATAAATAAAAAAATAAAAGAAATACAAAATATAAAAGAAAATACTAAGGAAAATAACAAAAGACACAAAATATCTAGGATTGTGACTCCACACAATATTATTTAAAGATGAATTGATTCTCTTATAAATGTGTAATAAATTAATTTGCTAACATGGAACACGAAGTTATGCAAAAAGCCTATGTCGATGGTCAGACGCAAATACCCAAATAACTCAATTAATCATATGTCTATGTTAACCGAATTTTCTGAATTCATTAAGTTCAAGTTCCAATTATGGCTACCCACGCCCGACATGTATATGTCTATCATGTAAGGAAATCTATTAAAGGGTTATCTATCCTCAAGGAAGATCGTGAGCTATTGAATCTAAGACTGAAACCTAAAATCTATTTTCCAAGTTCATTTTAAGTTTACCACATCAATCTTATTTGTGATCAGACAATAAGAAGCATTAATCTTAAGACTCAATAAACAAACTAAAGAATTACCTATAATATAATTAAATCAATTATTAAGCTTATTAATATTGTGTTTCAACACTTCCTTATAATAAAAATAAAATATTGGGGGTTAGGGGACCCACCTTTAGAAATCTCAAATTATTATAATATGAAAATTGACAGTATTACCCAATTAAGTTGAACCAGCCATAAAGGCGGTGTTATTATTTATCCATAAACCAGCCATATAAGCGGTAATCATCTATCACCTAAAGACAGTCCTATAAGCGGTTTCACATTATGTTACACAATTAAAACCAACCATTAAGGCGGTATCGACTTTTAATCCATATTATTAAATTATAATTTCCATATTATAATTAAAGTGAGATTGATCTACCTTTACTATTTCTAATTTAGAAATCTCCCTTATTATAATATATAAATTTTGCGTAATAATTACCAACCGACCAATATGGCGGTATCCTGATTAAGTCAAATTTATAATTAATTACCAACCAACCAATATAGCGGTATCCAATTTAGTCAGGTTAAAACCAATTTATAAATAATTACCAACCGGCCAATATAGCGGTATCTTCATTAAGTCAGGTTTTAACTAGTTTATATATTATAATTAAGGGAGATTAATATAAATTATAAAAGTAAAAAGCTTCACCCTTCCCCAGCAGTAAATTAACTACTGAACATAAAAGAAAAGAAAAGAAAATTTATTACAGAAAGTAAAAGTGCATAATTAAAAATACTAAAAGTAAAAATGCTTAATTTAAATTACAAAAACTTAAACAAACAAGATGCAATCCTTAAAGTCCTTACAAAATCTAAGGAAAGGCATGATTTGAATTCTGAAATTGAGCTGAATTTATAGGCCTCGGTAAGCTGGGCGCGTCGCGACGCTCCGTGATTTGCGGCGTGGACCACGGAGGCGACTACACGTGGCACTTGGATTCGCGATAATATGACACGTGGCAGAGGGCGTCGACAACTCAATGATTGCGATAACATGGCGATGACGTGGCTGACAGATGGCGATGTTGATTGTCGGCACCGTGTGATTGTGACAGGTGGCAATTTGATGGATACTTTATACCAAATAAAAATGTTTTAATTAACCTTGCAAAAGGAAAAAATTATTACTCTAAATTTGATTGTAAATCAGGTTTTGGCAAATAAAATTAACTAAACAATCTGTGCAAGCTGACTTGGCATGTGACTGATGTGGACGCCACGTGGCTGACACGTAGGCGACACATGACGATGGCGATTTTTGGCAGCATGTGATGGTGACACGTGTCTGGCGCATATTAGCATGATTTAATGTGATGTTGACATGTGGCAGGCACACGTTAGCTGATTCGGCGCACATTAGCATCTGGCGTATTTTAGCAAAACCCCTCTGATTGGTCCACGTGTCTCGAAGTATTTTAGCAGAGGTTAAGCACACGTTAGCGGTCGCGATGCAGGCTGCGCGTCGCGACGCGCCAAAAGACAGTTGTGCCCTTTTGTATGGTTTTCACTGTTTTGGCCCCGAATCACCTCCAGAGAGTCCTAAAACTTTATTTATCTATAAAATAACACAAAATACATCAAAGTATACATAAAACCCAAGAAACTATATAAAATATTAGGTCAAATGAGTGGAAATAGTGATACATTTACCACTCATCACACCTCAAACCTAACATTTTGCTAGTCCTCGAGCAAAACAATAAGATAAAATAACATAAACATCTTTAAAATAAAATTAAACTAAGCCACTTTCGTAGGGATCTCGGTTGCTTTTAGCGTATGCAACAAGCCTTTAAACCCATACGTTTCCCTAGTAGACGAGTTGTAGTCTCGTGAGGGCTTACAGCGATGATACCCACAAACGTCAAACTAATTTATTCAAAAGGAAAAAGATTATAAAACTAATGCACACAAAAGCAAAAAGACAAGAGAAAAAAGAATAAAGAAGTTAGTGACTAACCAGGTAAAACTTCTTATCCAAGTTTAGAGTTGTTTTCTTTCTTTCTAAATTACTGAATAAGTAAATTCTCCGATTATTTTTACCATTCTCCATACACACAGCCAACAAAATATTAATCAACTCATTTTTGCCCACAATAGTCACAAGTGTAGTTGAGAAGAGAGTAATATTTTTGTCCTAAAGTTATATCAGAATTCACACCTTTTTTTAGCAATGGAATATTTTTCTGATTTTTTTTAATTTATATACAATCTCATCCATCCATGTAACGACCTTTGGGTCAATGACTCCCAAACCAGTTGGCTTTAGGGCACTAGGTGTTAAGACACCCCTACGTACTTAATTACTCTACTTAATTACTCAGAGTTCAGATATATATATATATATATATATATATATATATATATATATTACAACATCTTTGATCCATGTAGCAAGCTTTGGGCTAGTGTCTCCCAAACCAGTTGGTTTTAGGGCACTAGGTGTTGAAACACCCATACGGACTTAATAACTCGGATCTTAGACGCTTTTTTTTCCATCGCTTTTTTAGATGTTTCCTCCAACTTAATTAGAGCACTGAATATTACAAACTTTTCAATTACAACTCATGTCCGTATGTTACCATGTATGTTGATAATACCTGTCAACTGAGCATATGAAGATCCATTTTAATCAGTTTTATGGAGAATTCATAAATTAAATAATTCAAAAGGAAATAAACAAAAATTAACTTGTTCCGAAATAGGTTGAGGTACGTCTCAGAAGTGTAAACTCCTTACACAACTATCTCACACCAATTTCACCCGATTAATCAAATAAAAAACAAAAAAACACAAAATATTTTTTTGATTTTTTGTAAATTTTTTTTTTTGACTTTTTCGAAAATTTTGGATTAAAAATAAAAACAACATAAAAACAAAATACTACAACTATGTTGGAGATCTCTAAGTCCCGAGGATCGAATACAAAGCTTAAAACACATGTGTGAATAACAACGAGGGAGTTGCGGAATACTCACATCGAACGGTTGAGCGACGCGCGAGGCAAAAAAATTTTCTGCCTCCTCTTTACTGCATTCGGCAGTGGCAGTTACTGTCACCTCTATTTTCGGCTTTGTGGATCAACTTCCAAGCTCCAAGCTTTGTCAAATGATTCCAAGCTCATGGATAGACTTCCCTATCACCTTCGCATGTCTCTCGAAGTGCTAGCTCTCTTGATTTTTGCCACAAAAATCAAACACTTTGCTTCCTTATTTCCTCTTGGCTCTCGGCAAACCAATGAAGAAACAGCCCTTGTGGGCGTGAGAGAGATGAAGAGAATGGAGAGAGAGAAGAGAGTTGGTTTTGTTGTGTGCTAAAAGTGTATCTAATACACACTTTAATTAATCAAAATGATTTACCATTTTCTTTTTCCAAAAAATTCAAATGGCATTAAAGTTTGCCAACAACCAACATCAACTCCCATCAATCATGAATAGTGACTGGTGTCAATCACTCAAAGTGAAAGACATCCATCACTTGATTGACGAATGATGTGACGCTAGATGCGACTAGGATTTGACGCTTGATTTGACTTGCGTTCCGCACTCGCATTCGAAATGCGAATGCGCTCGCAAACAATCCCGGGCTTGGGTTCGCTAATTCCAAATTAACGAATTTTCCGTTGCGACGTGATTAAATCTAATTTAATTAAATAATCATGCCTAGCATAATTACCATTCACGTCGCTAACGAATTAATTCTAAATAAACTCGTTTGCCCGAATTAAAATCTAATTTTAATTTCGCGTCGAAATCCAATTTCGTTTAATATATCAAATATATTAATTTATCGATTAATTCCAAATTAATTGTTATCTCTCTTTAAATGATATTTTATCCCAGATAAAATATCTCCGCAATTAATCCCAGATTAATTTTCTCTCACATCTAATTAATCCCAGATTAATTAAAAGTGCGAGTCATACGTCATCGGTGAATCTTCGGGAAGCGACCCATGAGATCCTCAGATATGTTGGCAGTAAATGCGGTCGTCGGACTATCCGAACACGTAAGTACCTCTTTCTAGTACTACGTTTATAAAATACCGATTTACAAGACAAGGTTTGCTTCTAGCAAAGCGACATGCCTACCCAATTCTCCAGAATTATCCTTACAGGAACAAATGATCTCTATATCAAGCGTAGTATACGTAGTATTGCGTATTTCGATCCAGTATCTCGGATGATCACATGCAAGGCCTGGGGCTGGTACAAGAGTCTGCCCCGTATGAAGCATATATCGGATTACGATCAACTAGTCTTTTTTTTATGGATAATCATGACCAAGTCATATTATCCCGATGGTGCACCACCTTTTTAGAGAACCAGTTCTGTATCCCTACGCGATTATCATCTCCTATTGACTGGAGTGATACTTCCGTCTTGACATCACACCCAACACACTACTATACGATTCTCAATATAACCCAGCAGAGGCGTTCACAGAACCGGTTTAAAGCCCTGGACGACCACAACCAAAGTATATTGATTGTCCCAAGTATTAGCGGTGCAAGTCTCAAGTTAAGACCAAATACACCACAACCTACCCTGATTTCAGACTTCCATAGACACATATTCATACTACATTGGGAATTCCGAGGGGTGTTTTTATCCAGAGCGAAGCTGTTTCCCTCCACCATCGGTAAAACACAACCTCCTATTAACACTTGCATGAGTATCTTATACCCAATATATGAGAACTATGTCGTTTGTGCCCTCACAACGCGCACAAGTGTAATACTAGTCTTTTTACGTATTTATCGATGTTCAATCTCGATAATACTCTAACTAGGGATATTTAATGATTTATCCTTCGTGGACTGATATTGTCTCATATCTTCTCAATCCAAGAATAAATCATAGGGACCTCCTATCATTTATTATATCTTGGTGATCTAATCACAAATGATAAGATGGCAATCTCCTTTGCCACAAGTTTTAATTTGTACAACACCCAATGATTTGTAACAAATAGTGACGCTATGGGTCATTAGATTGTCCAACAATCTCCCACTTGGCCTATAGCCAGTCTCGAGTGTCGGACACCCGAACTATGTACGGTTGGCTCAAATTGCTTAGAAAAGGCTTTCGTCAGTGGATTTGCTTGATTATCATCTGATGCGATTTATTTGATCATCACATCGCCACGATGTATGATCCAAACGAATCATTGAACAGTCGAAGTGTGGTATCTGGATCGTTGATTAGACCATTAATTGCTTTAGCCTGTGCTGAGACGCCTAGCTCAGCTGCTAACAGAACTATATCTAATTAATTAAGAATTTTGTATCCTACCCAGAATGCTTCTATTGCTGCCCCAGCTGCAGCAATACCCGCATTTGTTGTTCATTTGGTAGCAGTATCTTGCTTGGAAGATTTCGCGCTCACTGTAGACCGTTATTCAACTGTATAGTACCGTTTGCGACTTTTAGTCGTTTTTATCGGTTGTATGAGACTTGCTACATGTCCCAATACACTTCAAGTTCTCAATCTCCATAGTTTAAGACAGCATCCTTAGATCTCTAAGATACTAAGTATGGTTCTTAACATCAATCCAGTAATTATCACTTGGATTGGCCTGATTGTGAATCCATATGCTCAAAGCGTATGAGACACCAGGTCGCGTACATTTTTCAATATACTATTTCTCGGAGATTTTTCTCGAAAGCCAAGCTTTCACCGATTGTTATTATGGGAATATCATTTCCAAGATGAAATCCAGCATGAAATTTATATTATTATTTATAGACATTTATTGTCAGTGCGCTCCCACTAACCTCCTTATATACACAAGAATCATTTCTTTTTGATTAAATCATAGCCATTATGATACATCAAAACGATAATTCCAAAAACCTATGCTTGTTTTAATCCAAACATGGATCGAATAACCCGCAAACCTTGTTTGCTAGTTTAGTACGATAAAACCGACAGGATGTTGTAAACATCCTCCAAAAGGTTTCCTTTTCAGGAAATCGAATTTCCCTTAAGCTGTCGTATTTCATAAATGAAACATGCAGCTTTAGCAAACATTATCTAAATGAATTCACACGTGGCAACGGCAGGTAAAAAATTGGTTTAATCGTAATCAACACACATGTTGATAACGATACCTTTCCGCTAAAAGCCTAGCTTATACGTTGGTGATGTTGCCATCCATGTATGTCTTCCTTGAAGACTTTAAGTACAGTAGGCACACAATGCCGTGTGGCGGTACATCAACTAGTATCCAAACTATGTTTGATGATACATGGAATCCATTTCGGACTCATGACACTTTGTCATAATAGGGAGTCGATACCTTGTCACTCCTCATACGTAGTCAGTTGGTATACCTCAAAAAGATTGACATCTTTATGAGGTGAGATCAGAAACCCATACCCCTGTTGTTTTCTGACTCTCTCCGACATGACGGTGCTTCTTGTGTATTCGAAGATTAATGGTATAGTTTCATCCTTGATGAACTATATATGTTCATTAAGGAATCGGTGCCTTGAATAGTATTTACTATCTTCGATAGTTTCATCGAGTTTTACACTATCCTCCCACTTACCACTGCATATCGGTATTCCTCTTAGGAAAACCGCATGGCGAGCAACAATAGAATTGTTCTCTTGTGAGTTGTATAAGTACTATACTTTAGTATCCCTATGATAACCTACAATTTGGCACTTATCTAATTTGGGTTTTAGTTTGGTATCATCCAAACATATGCCTAGCATACCAAATTTTCAGGAATGTGAAACCCGGTTTCTTTCATGTTCATATCTAATATGAAATCTGTCTAACAGATTTTATGGAACCTTATTCAAAATAAGTTCTGCACTGTAAATGTTTATCCGTTGAAGGAAATGGTAGCTCAGAGCGACTCATGATTAACCTTATCATGTCTAACATAATTCGGTTATTCTGTTCGGACACACCGTCAAATTGACGTGTTCCGGGAGGAGTTCTCTTTGAAAGAATACTATACTCTTTCAAGTATATAAGAAACTTATTGCTTAAGTATTTTCATCATGGTCTAACCGTGATGATTTTATACTTTAGCCGATCTGTTTTTCTATTTCGTGTCGAAATTGTAAAAGTTTCCGATTTGTGTTTCAAAAGAAACACATAACCATAACGCGATGCCACATCCGTATAGGTCACGAAATATTCATATCCACCTCTAGCCTAGATAGAAATGGGCCCACTTGCTTCACTATGAACTAGGGCTAACGGATCTGTGGTATTTGCACTTTTACCAAGTAAATAGTGTTTTAGGCACTTTGCCTAACAAACTAGATTCGTAGACTTTATTTGAATAGAATCAAATTAGTCCTAGTACCCACTCTTCAAAAGTACGGATATACGAGTCTTGTCTAATTGTGTCCCAGACAACAATGCCACAGTATGTTTCTTCTGATCAAATCAGTTTGAGCCGTTTGTTTGTCATGTTATATGTTTGAGTTTTATTTATATTCAAAATATAAATACTGTTATTCACATCTAATGTGTTTATCTCAATATCATCTTTATAAAATAAAACACTTTAGTGTTCTAGGATATAAAGGTAAATCCGCAATGGATTAAACACTGATATATAGATAATATTTCTAGAAAACTAGTTACATTATAACAGTTTCCTAATTTAAGTACATACCTGAATGTAGTTCCTAAACTTAGGTATCTACGGTTGGTTTGAAACAGTGATTTTCGTCTCGTTTCCAATTCGCAGATTAAATCTCTATTGAAGTCAGTAGCCTGCTCATAGCAGATTCTGAACATCAATTCATATTTATGTACCCCACTAAGTATTAAAATCTAATTTTAATACTAGTAGTGAACATATTTATGACACAACATATTTGAAGTCAGAGCCTTGCCCGTTCTTCAATTCTTTTATGTCTGCATTTTCCAAACGGCAGTCACGCTTCCGCGATCCCGTTTGCCACAATTTTAGGAAGACATTTTGGGATATGTCCATTTATCTTCCCAGAAGATTATAATGATTTTGCCTTTGCCCTTTCAACACTCCAGAGCCTTTGGCCAAGCCTTGGCCTTCTAGAATATGAAGTAAGGTGCGCCTTGCGCTACTTGCCTAATTGCAAAGTTTTGACTTTATCTCATTGAGAATTGTCATTAACCCTCCAAGAGTTACTATTGCAATTTAGTACTTCTAAAATCTAATAAGATCTATGAAGATCCTTCAATTTCTTTATCATACTTTAAGGATCTAATCCTTAGTTCTGATTCAGAAATTAATGAGTCTATTGCGTCAAGCTTAATGGATTAAGCACTAAAAAAAAGTATCATCACATAAATCTTCCAAAAATTATGCTCGACTATTTGCTTAACTCCGGGCTTAGGCCTAATATGTTATTTTATCAAATAAAGTAACTTATTATTTTCCAGGACCATCCTGAAATTATTCCCAATTTGAAAATTAAACCATTTAAATACATTTTCCCTAGGATTATGTTTTAAATGTCAATCTTTCAATTTCTATCTTGATTCTAATAGTCCAACTATTTAATCAACGATTTCGGTACTATTTAAATATAATGATTATTATAGTCCAACTATATTAATCAACTATACTTTAATTAAATCAAATATATTGATTACTATAATCCAATTATATAACCAACTATAAATGAATTATTTGAATACAGTCCAACTGTTTTATAAAACAAAAATTTAAATATTAGTCCAACTAACATTTAATATATATGACGAATGATATTTGATTTGAGCGCGTATTGCAAGTAATTAAACGAATATTGCAAATTCAATTCTTGCCTCCCACTATTTTTCGGCGAGCCTCTAACCCTCTGTCGAGTACTCGGGAAACCGTGTTTCCTAGCGGACTAGGATCCCGTTAAATATCACACAATCTTGACTTTGGCCAACAAATTGTATGATAATTAACTAGGTAGATCTCTAAGATCAATTGGATCCAATCCAATTCCTAGATCCAGTAGGGGGACATCCAAGTCCGAAACATATTCTATATATCCAATATATCCAATATATTACCTAACCTTTTTCCTCTGAATCAACTAAGCATTGGCTTTGGCACAACAAACTTAGTGATCCCAGTTAAGCGCGACCCATTGACCATGGAAAGCTTCGTAATCAATGTCGATGGACAAGAAGTGGTCTTGACTTTGGCCAACAAACACAACTTGGACAAGACACCAATATGGAACAAAGCTCTCGCGATTCAAACACATCCTCGATGGACAAAGGCCTTGACTTTGGCCAACAAGCCAATGCCAGTCTCGGATCTTGAGTAAGAATCACTCAATGGAAGGAAAAAGCTTAATATTTGTGAGGTTTTTCGCGTGCAAATTGGCAACCAATTTATTATCTTTGTTAAGGTCTCATCATCATACACCCTTAAACATGCATTCTAAACACATAATAAAGCGCATATAAATAAATAATAATGATATACGGATGGATACTTTACACATTGATCCTAGATCAAATCTCTCCATTTCCTCTCTCCCACTAGCACAAATATTTCTTCTACCCGTTACACTACACTTCCAAAGAAACCTCATTTACATTGAGGGGAATAGGTGAGAAGAGAATACAAAGAATAGGAGGAGGTAATAAGGCTGGACACGCAGGTCCAATTAATAAATCAAATTTATTACAACAATTTCTAAAATTGCCCCACCCATCTAATATCCATCCGATATACATTATTCATGCATCGCAACCATGTATTCACACAGCATGTTATCAATCAATCTAATCAAATTAATTAATCTGATAATTAGTGATCATCCAATGTTCAAACAACGATTTGATTTGCTCGAGTCAAACTCTTTTTGCGAATAAGTACTCAAAGTACGAATTCTTGAATTAAATTAAACTACAACATTAAATCCAATTTAATATGTATTTAATACTAATTCGCTATTTAATTCCAAATTAAATACTACACTTTATTTAATAAACCTTTACGATTTAAATTCCAAATTTAGTCGCTACGGGTCTCAAAGCCCGATTAACGTCCAACGTCAATTTAATTAAAGTCCAATGGGCTTTTTTAATTAAATTCTTTAAGGCGTGGACTTTTGGTCAACTCGGGTCGAACCCAATAATCAAAGTCCAATCCGGGAGTTACCCCATAAGCCCATAAATCAATTTAGGCCCATTAGGCCCAATTAAACTTTAAAGGTCCAATAGTCGCATTTGGGCTTTATGGATGCAGTTTTGGGCCTAATTGGATCCAACCAATTTTTCCTAAACCCATCTTGGTACAACCAAGCCCAATAAGCCCAATAACAACTTTAAAAGCCCAAATCCAATTTTAAGGCCCAAATAATTTAATTACAAAATCCAATTTTACAATTAATTACCTAAAGTGTATAACCACAATTAATCACCCAAATCAATATTTCCAAAACATCAAATTAGCCTAATTAATCATGCTTATCATTATTAAATTATGTCAACACAATTTAACAAAAATCAAACCCATATACATACTATATTAGTCTCGGCCAAGAGGGAATTTTATGCCCAAATCAAATTCAATCCAATTAAATTCAATTCAACATTAAATCAATATCCCCAAATGATTCCAAACATCCAATGAACAAAATCAAAAAATCCAAGACAATTTAGGGCATGTTCATTTTCGGCCACCCAAACCATAAAATTTGGGGAAATTTGTTCCAAAAACATTTTAATCCAATTGATCCAATCAATCATCTATAAACATCAATTAAGCATATTAAATCATCGAATTTCATTATTCATGCTCAAAATCAATTTACCCAAATTTTAAGCCCTAAACATTTTTCATGCTTTTACTCGCTCTAATACCATTGTTGGAGATCTCTAAGTCTCGAGGATCGAATACAAAGCAATAAAACACATGTGTGAATTACAATGAGGGAGTTTAAGTTCATACACAAAGAAAATCATAAAATCCATCAGCGCGTTAAATAGTCCAATCGGTTTATGGTGTATGTTTAAGTTCGCCCAAGATAGCAATGTAAAAATCTCCTCCAACGTGCCCAACCCTCATGACAAAGCAATAAAAACATCAGCACGGTTTATCATTTCCACCAGTCGTTCAGAAATACCTGGCACGATAAGTTCTTCTCCATTTGATAGTCCTATTAGATTTGCTTCCGCCAAGGGTTTTGGGATGATTCCCAAGACTTGATTGCCTCCATCTTGTACGGACTTTGAAACGGTCCCCATTAGTCCAAGATTGCCACCGCCATATACTAGGTGTATACTCCTTTCGGTAATGACTCGACCCAATTCCTGTGCTGCTGCTATGTATTGTGGCTTAGTACCAACACTAGTACCACAAAAGACACAGATATTTACAACTCGTCTTCTAGAAGTGGCTTCCATTTTTATGTATTTCTTTCTCAGCTCTGGATGTCTTCAAAAGTGCAATGATGAGTTGAATTTATAGTATCTGAAAAAGGGTGAGTAATAATAGCACAAGTATCTTTCAAAGTGAAAGGTCAAAAAGTCTGGATCCTGTCGGTGAAAATAAATATAATTACAAAAGAAAAATAAATCAAAGTAATTATTAAGGCAACATAGTTGTGTACGCAATACGCCACTCGCTTGGTATAAATTTATTAGGATGAGTCTCAAGAATCCATTCCTTACTTAGCCATCACTAATGAATTAACTCTCATCTTTGTGATTGCCAAACACCATTCCTTCATGTTTTTCTTTGCCTTAAATGCTCCGTTTGTGCTTTTCCTTGAAAATATCACACATAAATTAAAAACTCTATAACATGTATACAAAAAAATGAAAACAGAAATTACAACAATTTGCATGGGTTGCCTCACTGCTAGCATTAAATTTTTCATCTTCAGCCAGAAGTGACTGAAATTCATTTGTCAAAGAGGTTTCAGCGTGGTTTTGGATGTCCGATTAAAGACGATCTCGTGAGCATTGCTTTTGAAAGGTCTCTTCCAACGGGAAAGTGGCAAAAATAATTTTGTCCTATTCAGTACTAGTGCCGCCTTTTTGATCTTTGTCGCTCCAGTGGTTCCTGAAAAGAAAGAAAGAAAATCAGGAGGTCTCGTATGGTGCTTAACTTTGAATAGAAGTTCCATTCTGTCAAGCTTCTGGTTATGTCTTTAATTTGTACTCCCCAAAACAGTGATGTTTCTCCTGAATGCATGAAATCTTCAATATGGTCTGTCATTTGCTCCTCAATTTGCTCTTCTTCTTGCTCCACCTTTTTTCCACAGATGTATTTTAAAATTTCCTCGTTCAGCTTTTCATCTGTCATCTGTGAAATGCATGCTCCATAATTGTCAACCTGAGGATGTAAAGATATGTCTGATTTTAGGTCTTCATCCTCTGATATGATTGGCTCAGGTATATCTTCTTTAAACACCAGTGCAAAGCAAGCTCCAAGATCTTCATTTTGAGGATAGAAGGTTTGATCCTCCTTTATTGGTGCAGTTGGTACAAATAGCTCATCTTCTTCATCCTCGTCAGAGTCAGAAGAATAATAAAATTCAAATTGAGACTTTGTTGGTTCGGGCGCCTGAACTGATACTTCCGATTCTTGATACTGCTCAGCCTCGTCCTCTGTTATGATATCATGATGAATCTCGGGATATTCAAAGGTTTCTTAAGTATTATTTGAATTTGCTCCGTGAGATATGTGATTCAGGTTATCCGTTAATTGTCTAACTTGATCTGTCATCCTTTGTATAGATGCCGATTTACTCTGAATTTGTGCATCAAATTGAGCTTCCTGTTCCTCGAGCCAATCTTTGAGCATGTGAATCAACTCATCTTCCTCTGATGGTTCTGGTTCTTGATGAAGATCGTAGATGAATGGTGGATAAGATGGAAAATATGGTTCAGTGAAATAAGTGTTGGGGTTGGTGCTCAAAGCGCCAATCCGGACCGTATTTATGTCTGATTCATGAATACGAACATCCCCTTATTCCATAATATTACTTATTTATGGTTGCACCTTTTGTTTTTATATACGTATTCGATCTGATTACGATTAGATTGAAACTAAATGTGGTTTAGTGATATGTATATATTAGACAAAGGCCCAATAATATATAATGCAGTACACAGTTACAAAGTTGGTTTGTAATTGACATTGGGAAGTGTCACTGCTAAATGTATATTATCAAATATAGTTCCTGGTCAAGATTCACTAACACGGGTCGGTTAGTTAAATCTGTTAAGACCAGTACATGTCATATATCGAGACTTGGTCCGATGGTTTATCCCAATGAACCATGAGTCTGGGGAGACTCATATAGACGTGTAGGTGTTTATAGTGGATAAACACTGAACGACTCACCGAAGATTCTTAATGGATGGTACATCAACGTCAATAAGAATATTCTCGAGTTGAGTAGCATAGTGGTCCTTCGACTTGAGATACCACTATGGATGTATGAGACATCCTCCACACTTAGATGGCAGTCACGTCACCGATCTATTTAGATCAGACCTCCGCCTGTTCGTTGGGTGTGGATCGATCCTCAGGATATCCTGTGTGTGTCAAGATAGGATCCGTCAGTTCTGTGTACAGAGCATAGGTAGTCCATATATAATTAGCATTCTGTTAAATCTGTGGCCACAGTATACTTCAGAAGTATGTTCCGAGTGTTATTTAGAGATTGCTAATAGATACGTCGACGAGATAATACCTATAGAGATTTGATGTTTACATCTATATCTCTGGGATTATCTGGATACCTGTGACAAGGGATTATACATATGCAATGACCTCGACCTGTATGATTCAGTGAGTTTATCCGTGGTCGTCATAATTTACGGGTGGATAAATTATGTACACGAAATTGGATTTTATGAAGGATATACCTGAATCTAGAGAGTCTCACTAATGAAATATACTCGTAGAGCACTAGGGCAACTTTTATGAATAATGATGATTATTTATAAATCGTTTAAACGTTAAACGAAAAATACATGCGAACGGGCCGAACCGTCATTTCCTAATTAATGTGTATTTGTATTTATATGTGATATTATTAAATACACATTAATAAATGGTCAAATAAAGGTAGTTGACATATATCATTGATATATGTATTTGAGATATTTAAAGTAAATATAATACATATATTTGAGATATTTGTCTTTAATTAATTATTAATTATTTAATTGTTAAATGATTAATATAATTAAAATATAAATATCTTACCAAATGATAAAGTTAGGAAATGATTATAAGTGTTTATTGTTGACTTTAAAGTAAAGAAATGGTAGTCAAATTGGATTTGACTTCTTTGATATTTGTTTAAAGTGTTTAAAATTGAAATATCATTTTTTCTTTATTTTTTGTCAAATTTTCGGCCATGACCCTAGTTGAATATAATAGTTATATTTTTCATGTTGCCATTGTTGACTAAGTTGAAATTGTCATTAAAATGTAATGATCATTTTATCAACTTGGCAAATGAAATTCAAATGAAATGAAACTAATGTAACTTGTATTTGCTTTAGGCCAAATTCGGCCAAGGCTTACATTTGGGCAAGTATATATTGTTTCATTTAATTTTAGGGTTTAAGGAACCTATTAACTTTATCAAAACTCCATTAAAACAAGGCAAAGAAGGTAGAGAGAAAAGAAAAGAAAAACAAGGAAAGCTTGGAATTTAGTAAGTATTTCCAACCTTCCATTAGAGAGTAATTTGTTCCTCTTGTTGTGGGCAACATCTTGTGATGTTCTTGAGTTTTTCTATTCTTTATTCTTTTTACTTTTGATGGATAAAATTTTGATGAAGGTGATATGCATGTATGATGTTGGAAGTTTATTACTAGTGTAGTAATAAGCATTTTTTTAAGGTTTTAGAACCTTGTTGCCATTCTAGAGTTATTGACCCACTCTTAAATGACCTATAATTGTTCTAGAGTTGTTTCATTGTGTTGAGACTTGATTTGGATGGAAGAAACATGATTGAAGTATTGGATTTAACCAATTTGGTCTAATTTGTCTAATTTGAAGAAATTGAAAATTAGGGTTTAAGACCACATCCAAATTTGGGGATTTTCATTTATGTGGTGTATTAGGATGTTTATATGATGCATATAAAGTTTCATGTTGATTGGATTTCATTTGGATGTGTCTTGAAGCATGGAAGTGCAAAATGCACAAAATGGAGCTTAATGAAGCTCTCGGCCAAATGGGTCATTTTGGGGATTTATGTTGCTCTTGGTGTTTTGATGTTTTGAACATGCTAAGTTCATCTTAGAAATGATTTAGAATCATTCAAAATTGATTTGATCAATTTCGGACTAAAATGAACAAAATACCAAGTGTAAGGGCAATTCGGTAAATTCACATAAATTTGATTTATTGAATTTGATTTCATAATTTTATTATTGGGTAATTAAATAAATATGTTTATTTAATTAATCCGAGAAAAATTTTGAAATCGGAAAATTTGATTTTCCACTGTTTCCGCTGCGTTACCGATATTCCCCCCTTAAAACCCCTACAAAATGGTATCAGAGCGAGTCTGATTCTAGGCCTCCATAAAATGATTAGCTTTTTTTTATTCAATGTTTAATCATGTTTTCTTGACTTTGTACATGCTTGTTATAATCTAATTTGATTAGATTTAGGGTGTATGACACTTAATATAATATCCCCGCTTAATAAGGTTTTTAAAGTAACTAGTATTTGGAATACTTGTTTCTTGGTCCGTCTTGTCAATACGGTTTATAAATATTTTTCAGTGACTACATCCGAGACCGTGCCTCTGCTGTGAGGGTGTAGCCGATAGAGATTTATTTATGCCGGATGTATATTAGATACTAGATAAATTCAAGCGAAAGCGGAATCCTGAACGTGCCCTAGCTGTCAGGGTTACGCAAGTAACTTGAGTTTATCATTGACAAGTTTAACCTTGGTACGTCTCCTTGTGGGCCTGCCTTAGCAGCGACAACGAGAAACGACCAGGACCAGAACCTCGGAATCACTAGTGAGTGATTGACAATGAGTTGTCTACCTGTGAATATACATAGGCGAGACCGTGCCTCTGCTGTGAGTCGAAATATATTCATGGGGTCCACTTCCCATTATGGAATTCGATTTAAATATTGAATTCTCATTTTTCCGTTGGGGATTACGGTATTACGTAAAATAGTGGGAGGCACTACTAAGTTTAAAATTCCTTAACTTAGGCAGTGTGATTATTATGGAAATAGTCGCTTGTTTGTTTTCCTTAATCTATATTAGATAGAATTAAACTTTTAATTCACTGCACACATATTTTGATATGTTATCTGACTTGACTCTTGGTTGCAGTTATTCTAGAATAGGTTCTAGATACTATTAGACTAGGATATTGTTAGATTGGTCTAAAACCATCGGGAACTTTTGTTCCGATTTTCTTCAAAATCAAGATGGTTAATGACTTAGTTTCTAAGTTCATGATAATCTCTAGATAGATATCCCTTTAGGATATAATACTTTAGAGAGAATAGTTTCTTATGCAGTAAGAATTGACTTGAATTAGTTCATGTCTCGAGATTCTTGACTGGCATTAAGAAAGCCCCCTTAGGTATTTGTTTATCTAGTAATGACATTTCTTAGCTTTAATTACCTTTAGAGGCAATGTGTCTGACACAATTTGCTATCAGTATTTAAAATTGTTGTGAATAGTTGAATGCAAATAGTAAAGCTAAAGAAAGGAGATGTGTGTAGTTGTGTATAGAAAATATTGATTTTCACAATACCACAACTAAATGTATTGGTTACCAGATCTCATATCTAGTTATCTAAAATATTAGTTAACTATTGTTTTGATATTTTATATCGGAACTTGCGACTATTGGATAGTTACTTGTTCTTAATAAACAATTGTTATATATATTTTAAATATAACTAGTAGTGTCATTGACGTAAAGATAAACATTAAGAAAAATTATTCGGTAAAGTAAATAATTTAGAACGGTGCTTTATGAGTTTAATCACTTAAGCATTAGATGCTTATTCCGTATGGTAAAGGATGGTTTGATACGAGATCACACCACACATCCTTATCCATTTAATGAATATTGTATTCAGGAAAGTGATTAAGATCTCGTTTAACCAATGATTATCATTGGACCACCAAATTTATTTAACTGATACATTGGATGTATGTAGTTTAATAAATAATAATTGCTTAAGGTGGTTTTCTTTATTTCGTAACTTAGTTGATGAATTGTCATAACTTAGTTACGTGTTTCTGAAGGAACACATATTGAAAGTCTTGAAAGTATCAAGAACTTTCAATCTGTTCTGATGAAACGTAGATTGAACATTTTTGACTTGTTCAAATATATTCAATCTGAAGTATTTTGAAAACTTGATCCTTAAAATTCATTACATGTCTTTGAACTGTTCAAGATTTTTGATATGATCAAACGTATGAATTTAAAGCAATTAGTTCTAAGGTTATTCAATGAATATGATTCTTGTTCAATATTATCTTCCACGATTCCATCTTGATGGAATTGAGTAGTGGGAGCAATCGAATCTTATATGATTTGATTCGTTTGATATTGAATGTTACCGAATTAGTTTCAATACTCTTAGGGTTATGCTCCAGTAACACTAATTCATCTCTTTAATTAATGTCCATTATTTTCTACAGTTGCATATATGATATGTACATGTAGAAAATCCGAATCTTGAAAAGTTTAAGATTTGAATATTTCTTTTATATAATAGTTATATAATGGAAATTACTTACACCTTGGAGGTATAAGTAAAAGTTTATCGTTTATTCTGTGTAATAGAATATGTATTCTATTAATAGAATATTGTATTATTTTAATAGAATATCTTTCCTACGATCCTAAGTAATAAAATTTATTATTTTACTTGGTGTGTAACATCAGATGTTAACATTGTAGCAAAGACTTGACTTATTGAAGTCAACATGAGAATGATAAATTATAATTGGAACTATGTAATTAATAAGATGAAACAACCCTTATACATCTTCCGTACAAGTCCAATAGGATAACAGAATCATTCACGAGTATTTGATACTTAATGGTTCTGTTGTTTTCTTATTGAAGAAAAATTTATCCTATAACTTATAATGGAAGCGATATTTGATATCGATTCTGGAAGTTCACCATTGAACCATAGATCTAAAATTGTTCATAACTTACTACGATCAAGTTTTGAACTTGATTACGCTTTCATTATGAATTATTTCATGATATGTGCTAATTGTTTGCACAACGAAAGCGTGTGAGCTTATTAAAGGTTTGACCTTTATAGTATGACAATGAGAAAAGTTATACTCAGCAATCTATTGTAGATTCTGAGAAAACTTATCTCTAGTCAAGCTAATTGAACAATTAATGATATATTGGTTAATGTTGATATTAAACTATACATTTTAGCTAAAGAATGCAAAGTGGCGTTTTTTGAATGATTTATTCAGATAAGAGATCAGTTGTGATTTCTTTGTTTGAAGAGTTCATTCTGGAATGGCCCTAGAGTTTGTGTTCTGCTAAGATCGCAGTTTAGTGTGCTAGCTTATAGAGCCTATTGTAGACTCGGATAAGTCTTCCAGAAATATGTGTTCTCTATTTTTGATATCGTCAGATTGTCTGATCTTGTTAAAGTATATAGAATACATATGTGATAAAAGGGTTAGTGGAAGCGTACAAATTACTTTCTAGTTTTGTATATCCTAACAACATTATCATTATTATAGTAATAATGAGATGTTTGTGAGGTAAAAGGTTCAACTAAATCTTCTTTACTCCGTGAAAACAGTGGGAGTAGTCTCTGTTATATACGATATAAAGTTTTATATAAGATATAAAACCAAGAGACTTGTGAGATACTCATATTATTCGTACATTAGATATGATCTAATAAAGGACATAACTAGGCTATCTGTATGACAGTTAGTATAACTGTTGGACAGTTATTGTGTGTATTATATAAAGTATTCATCTTTCGTAAATGATGATTCCTTTTTCAAAAGAGATATTGATTAGAATGTCTAATCAATCTTATGTATCATTTGATGATGACATAATAAATACTTTATAATGTGCGATTGTAGATATCGATTTAATCGTAATTGTTACGAGTTATTTTGATATCCTATAGACCATAGGATGGATCTTGAAACACGTTCTTTGTGATCCTTGAGATATTAAGAACGAGTTTCTAATTCATGGAGAAAACAGTCAGCAACCATTAGTGTCATATTAGTTTTGAGACTAATTATGACGTCAGACAGTCTACGTCATAAAGAGTCACAAAAGATGCAGTGGGAGTGTCACGAAGGATTCTACTAACTGAGTAGAGTTAGATGCAACTTATGAAGTTGCATAGTGACCTTATAAATTAGAAGTTTTAAATTGGTGTTGTGCTTGCGGTTGTCCGCATAGTATTTTTGGATTCGATCCCTAAATGCTTGGATAACTTAGTAGCTGTAGCATAATACCGATGTATCATCAAAGTCATATTAATGTATAATTTAGATTCTACAAAATATGAATGATGCTGACTATGGGAAACGATGGAGTTTGTTTGACAAACTCAATATGTCATAGCGGACCTGCTTTTTGTTGCCTACCTCTTAAGTACTGGGTGAGCTTTTGAGGGCCATGTACATACGATACACATTGAGATGTGTATATGATACCATGGATTGGCATTAGAGCAAGTGGGAGAATTTGTTGGGGTTGGTGCTCAGAGCGCCAATCCGGACCGTATTTATGTCTGATTCATGAATACGAACATCCCTTTATTCCATAATATTACTTATTTATGGTTTCACCTCTTGTTTTTATATACGTATTCGATCTGATTACGATTAGATTGAAACTAAATATGGTTTAGTGATATGTATATATTAGACAAAGGCCCGATAATATATAATGCAGTACACAGTTACAAAGTTGGTTTGTAATTGACATTGGGAAGTGTCACTGCTAAATGTATATTATCAAAATAGTTCCTGGTCAAGATTCACTAACACGGTCGGTTAGTTCAAATCTGTTAAGGACCAGTACATGTCGTATATCGAGACTTGGTCCGATGGTTTATCCCAATGAACCATGAGTCTGGGGAGACTCGTATAGACGTATAGGTGTTTATAGTGGATAAACACTGAACGACTCACCGAAGATTCTTAATGGATGGTACATCAACGTCAATAAGAATCTTCTCGGGTTGAGTAGCATAGTGGTCCTTCGACTTGAGATACACTGTGGATGTATGAGACATCCTCCACACTTAGATGGCAGTCACGTCACTGATCTATTTAGATTAGACCTTCGCCTGTTCGTTGGGTGTGGATCGATCCTCAGGATATCCTGTGTGTGTCAAGATAGGATTCGTCAGTTCTGTGTACAGAGCATAGGTAGTCCATATATAATTAGCAGTCTGTTAAATCTGTGGCCATAGTATACTTCAGAAGTATGTTCCGAGTGTTATTTAGAGATTGCTAATAGATACGTCGACGAGATAATACCTATAGAGATTTGACGTTTACATCTATATCTCTGGGATTATCTGGATACCTGTGACGGAAGGATTATACGTATGCAATGACCTCGACCTGTATGATTCAGCGAGTTTATCCGTGGTCGTCATAATTTGCGGGTGGATAAATTATGTACTCGAAATTGGATTTTGTGACGTATATACCTGAATCTAGAGAGTCTCACTAATGAAATATACTCGTAGAGCACTAGGGCAACTTTTATGAATAATAATGATTATTTATAAATCGTTTAAACGTTAAACGAAAAATACATGCGAACGGGCCGAACGTCATTTCCTAATTAATGTGTATTTGTATTTAATATGTGATATTATTAAATACACATTAATAAATTGTCAAATAAAGGTATTTGACATATATCATTGATATATGTATTTGAGATATTTAAAGTAAATATAATACATATATTTGAGATATTTGTATTTAATTAATTATTTAATTATTTAATTGTTAAATGATTAATATAATTAAAATATAAATATCTTACCAAATGATAAAGTTAGGAAATGATTATAAGTGTTTATTGTTGACTTTAAAGTAAAGGAAATGGTAGTCAAATTGGATTTGACTTCTTTGATATTTGTTTAAAGTGTTTAAAATTGAAATATCATTTTTTCTTTATTTTTTGTCAAATTTTCGGCCATGACCCTAATTGAATATAATGGTTATATTTTTCATGTTGCCATTGTTGACTAAGTTGAAATTGTCATTAAAATGTAATGTTCATTTTATCAACTTGGCAAATGAAATTCAAATGAAATGAAACTAATGTAACTTGTATTTGCTTTAGGCCAAATTCGGCCAAGGCTTACATTTGGGCAAGTATATATTGTTTCATTTAATTTTAGGGTTTAAGGAACCTATTCACTTTATCAAAACTCCATTAAAACAAGGCAAAGAAGGTAGAGAGAAAAGAAAAGAAAAATAAGGAAAAGCTTGGAATTTAGTAAGTATTTCCAACCTTCCATTAGAGAGTAATTTGTTCCTCTTGTTGTGGGAAACATCTTGTGATGTTCTTGAGTTTTTCTATTCTTTATTCTTTTTACTTTTGATGGATAAAAGTTTGATGAAGGTGATATGCATGTATGATGTTGGAAGTTTATTACTAGTGTAGTAATAAGCATTCTTTTAAGGTTTTAGAACCTTGTTGCCATTCTAGAGTTATTGACCCACTCTTAAATGACCTATAATTGTTCTAGAGTTGTTTCATTGTGTTGAGACTTGATTTGGATGGAAGAAACATGATTGAAGTATTGGATTTAACCAATTTGGTCTAATTTGTCTAATTTGAAGAAATTGAAAAATTAGGGTTTAAGACCACATCCAAATTTAGGGATTTTCATTTATGTGGTGTATTAGGATGTTTATATGATGCATATAAAGTTCATGTTGATTGGATTTCATTTGGATGTGTCTTGAAGCATGGAAGTGCAAAATGCACAAAATGGAGCTTAATGAAGCTCTCGGCCAAATGGGTCATTTTGGGGATTTATGTTGCTCTTGGTGTTTTGATGTTTTGAACATGCTAAGTTCATCTTAGAAATGATTTATAATCATTCAAAATTGATTTGATCAATTTCGGACTAAAATGAACAAAATACCAAGTGTAAGGGCAATTCAGTAAATTCACATAAATTTGATTTATTGAATTTGATTTCATAATTTTATTATTGGGTAATTAAATAAATATGTTTATTTAATTAATCCGAGAAAACGTTTTGAAATCGGAAAATTTGATTTTCCACCGTTTCCGCTGCGTTACCGATATTCCCCCCTTAAAACCCCTACAATATGATGGTTCTTCGTACCTTGAATGATTCCGATAATTCTGCCACCCTGAAAGGTATATGCATTGATCGCTCGGGTGGTTACCATCGCATATCTCACATCTCCCCATTGCGTTCTGTTGAGAAAATGTAGTATTGCTTGACATCTAGTGATAATTGTTGGGCTGGACAACAGGCCTCAGAAAATCGGACAGTTGCAACCTGATTTGGGGTGTATCTTCTTCTAGTAAAGCTCGTAATCTTTCAATCTCCCAATAATGTTCCATGTCAACCACCTGAAAAATAAATTTTTGATTCTATTTATTTAAAGGTATCTAATTAGAGGGAGAAGAGAATGATTTCTTGATTGGTTGGTTGAATGTGGATTTGCTAAATAAATAAATAAATAAAAATACAAAATAAAATACTAAGGAAAAAAACAAAAGACACAAAATACCTAGGGTCGTGACTCCACACAATATTATTTTAAAGATGAATTGATTTTCATATAAATGTGTAAAAAATTAATTTGCTAACCTGGAACACGAAGTTATGCAAAAGCCTCTATCGATGGTCAGAAGCAAATACCCAAATAAGCCAATTAATCATATGTCTATGTTAACCGAATTTTCTGAATTCATTAAGTTCAAGTTCCAATTATGGCTACCCACGCTCGACAGGTATATGTCTATCCTGTAAGGAAATCTATTAAAGGGTTATCTATCATCAAGGAAGATCGTGAGCTATTGAATCTAAGGCTGAAACCTAAAATCCCTTTTCCAAGTTCATTTTAAGTTTACCACATCAATCTTATTGGTGATCAGGCAACAATAAGCATTAAGCTTAAGACTCAATAAACATACTAAAAAATTACCTATAATATAATTAAATCAATTATTAAGCTTATTAATATTGTGTTTCATCACTTCCCTAGAATAAAAATAAAATGCTGGGGGTTAGAAAACCCACCTTTAGAAATCTCAAATTATTATAATATGGAAATTGCCAGTATTACCCAATTAAGTTGAACCAGCCATAAAGGCGGTGTTATTATTTATCCATAAAACAGCCATATATGCGGTAATCATTTGTCACCTAAAGACCGTCCTATAAGCGGTGTCACATTGTGTTACTTAATTAAAACCAGCCACTAAGGCGGTATCTACTTTTAATCCATATTATTAAATTATAATTTCCATATTATAATTAAAGTGAGATTGATCTACCTTTTCTATTTCTAATTTAGAAATCTCCCTTATTATAATATATAAATTTTGCGTGATAATTACCAACCGACCAATATGGCGGTATCCTGATTAAAGTCAAATTTATAATTAATTACCAACCGACCAATATGGCGGTATCCAATTTAGTCATGTTAAAACCAATTTATAAATAATTACCATCCGACCAATATAGCGGTATCCTCATTAAGTCAGGTTTTAACTAGTTTATATATTATATTTAAGGGAGATTAATATAAATTATAAAAGTAAAAAGCTTCACCCTTCCCCAGCAGTAAATTAACCACTGAACATAAATAAAATAAAAGAAAAGAAAATTTATTACAGAAAGTAAAAGTGCATAATTAAAAGTACTAAAAGTAAAAATGCTTAATTTAAATTACAAAAACTTAAACAAACAAGATGCAATCCTTAAAGTCCTTACAAAACCTAAGGAATGCATGATTTGAATTCTGAAATCGAGGTGAATTTATAGGCCTCGGTAAGCTGGGTGCGTCGCGACGCGTCAACCTCTTCACGTCGCGATGCTCCGTAATTTGCGGCGTGGAACGCGGAGGCGACGACACGTGACACTTTGATTCGCGATAAGGTGACACGTGGCAGAGGGCGTCAGCAACTCAATGATTGTGCTGATGTGGCGATGACGGGGCAATGACGTGGCTGACACGTGGCGATGTTGATTGTCGGCACCGTGTGATTGTGACACGTGGCACAAGATGATTGGTTGATGATGATGTGGCTGACACGTGGCAAGTTGACTTGGAATGTGACTGATGTGGATGCCACGTGGCTGACACGTGGATGACACGTAGGCGACATATGGCGATGGTGATTTTCGGCAGCATGTGATGGTGACACGTGTCCGACGCACATTAGCATGATTTGCTGTGATGTTGACATGTGGCAGACGCACGTTAACTGATTCGGCGCACGTTAGCATCTGGCGCATTTTAGCAAAACCCCTCTGATTGGTCCACGTATCCCGGCGTATTTTAGCAGAGGTCAAGCGCACGTTAGCGGTCGCGAAATAGGCTGCGCGTCGCGACGCGCCAAAAGATAATTTTCCCATTTTTTGTCTGTTTTGGCCTCGAATCACCTCCAGAGAGTCCTGAAACTTTATTTATCTATAAAATAACACAAAACACATCAAAATATTCATAAAACCCAAGAAATTATATAAAATATTTGGTCAAATGAGTGGGAAATAGTGATACATTTACCACTCAATACACCCCCAAACCTAACATTTTGCTAGTCCTCGAGCAAAACAATAAGATAAAATAACATAAACATCTTTAAAATAAAATTAAACTAAGCCACTTTCGTAGGGATCTCGGTTGCATTTAGCGTATGCAACAAGCCTTTAAACCCATACGTTTCCCTAGTAGACGAGTTGTAGTCTCGTGAGGGCTTACAGCGATGATACCCACAAACGTCAAACTAATTTATTCAAAAGGAAAAAGATTATAAAACTAATGCACACAAAAGCAAAAAGACAAGAGAAAAGAGAATAAAGAAGTTAGTGACTAACCAAGTGAAACTTCTTATCCAAGTTTAGAGTTGTTTTCTTTCTTTCTAAATTACTGAAAAAGTAAATTCTCCGATTATTTTTACCATTCTCCATACACACAGCCAACAAAATATTAATCAACTCATTTTTGCCCACAATAGTCACAAGTGTAGTTGAGAAGAGAGTAATATTTATATACAATATCATCCTTCCATGTAACGAGCTTTGGGTCAGTGACTACCAAACCAGTTGACTTTAGAGCACTAGGTGTTAAGACACCCCTACGAACTTAATTACTCAGACTTCATATATATATATATATTTACAACATCTTTGATCCATGTAGCAAGCTTTGGGCCAGTGTCTCCCAAACCAGTTGGTTTTAGGGCAATAGATGTTGAAACACCCCTTACAGACTTAATAACTCGGATCTCAGACGTTTTTTTTTTATCCCATCGCTTTTTAGATGCTTCCTCCAACTAAACTAGAGCACTTAATATTACAAACTTTTCAATTACAATTCATGTCCGTATGTTACCATGTATGTTGATAATACTTGTCAACTGAGCATATGAAGATCCATTTTAATTAGTTTTATGGATAATTCATAAATTAAATAATTCAAAAGGAAATAAACAAAAATTAACTTGTTCCGAAATAGGTTGAGGTACGTCTCAGAAGTGTAAACTCCTTACATAGTTATCTCACACCAATTTCACTCGATTAATCAAATTAAAAACATAAAAACAGAAAATATTTTTTGTAAAAATTTTTAATTTTTTTGAATTTTTCGAAAATTTTGGAATAAAAATAAAAACAACTTAAAAACAAAATACTATAACTATTCCCCACCCCAAAACCTAAATGAGACATTGTCCCAATGTCTTAAAAAGTAGAAGATGAGTTTAGAATATAGTTCTGGTTAGCTGAAATTCTACATCTAAAATTATAGGTTAATATCCTGATTTATCCGACGCTTCTTACGATCATTATCAGACCAATTTATCTTGGAAATGATATGGTCAATTTGTGGTTCAAAGGCTAAAATTTGGTCATTTAAATTTGGGGCAGTTCTGGCAGTGAAGAGAAGTTCTTTTTAAAGGTTTTGACACGAACCCAGTTCTCTGGACATCATCAAAAAATACACAAAGAAAATCATAAAATCCATCAGCATTAAATAGTCCAATCGGTTTCTGGTGTATGTTCAAGTTAGCCCAATATAGCACTGTAAAAATCTCCTCCAACATGCCCAACCCTCCTGGTAAAGCAATAAAAGCATCAGCACAGTTAATTATTTCCACCACTCGTTCAGAAATACCTGGCACGATTAGCTCTTCTCCATTTAATGGTCATATCATATTTTCTTTTGCCAAGGGTTTTGGGATGATTCCCAATACTTGACTGCCTCCATCCTGTACGGCCTTTGAAATGATCCCCATTAGTCCAAGATTGCCACTGCCATATACTAGGTGCATACTCCTTTCGGCAATGACTCGACCCAATTCATGTGCTGTTGCTACGTAATGTGGCTTAGTACCAATACTAGTACCATAAAAGACACAGATATTTACAACTCGTCATCTAGAAGCGACTTCCATTTTTATGTATTTCTTTCTCAGCTCTGGATTCCTTCAAAAGTGCAATGATGAGTTGATTTTATAGTACTAAAAAGAGTGAGTAATAATAGCAGAAGTATCTTCCAAAGGACGATTGTTAGCAAAACAATAAAAGAAATCGTGAAAGGTCAAAAAGTCTAGATCCTGTCGGCGAAAATAAATATAATTACAAAAGAAAAGCAAATCAAAGCAATTATTAAGGCAACAGAGTTGTGTACGCAATACGCCTTTCGCTTGGTATAAATTTATTAGGATGCGTCTCAAGAATCCATTCCTTACTCAGCCATCACTAAGAATTAACTCGCTTCTTTGTGATTGCCAAACACCATTCCTTCATGTTTTGCTTTGCCTTAAATGCTCCGTTTGTGCTTTTCCCTGAAAATATCACACAAAAATTAAAAACTCTACAACATGTATACAAAAAAAATGAAAACATAAATTACAACAAATTGCATGGGTTGCCTCACTGCTAGCGCTAAATTTTTCGTCTTCAGCCAGACGTGACTGAAATCCATTTGTCAAGGAGGTTTCAGCGTGGTTTTGGATGTCCGATTAAAGACGATCCCGTGAGCATTGCTTTTGAAAGGTCTATTCCAACGGTAAAGTGGCAAAAAGAATTTTTTCCCATTCAGTGCTTGTGCCGCCTTTTTGATCTTTGTCGCTTCAGTGGTTCCTGAAAAGAAAGAAAGAAAATCAGGAGGTCTCGTATGGTGCTTTACTTTGAATAGAAGTTTCATTCTGTCAAGCTTCTGGGTTATGTCTTTAATTTGTACTCCCCAAAACAGTGATGTTTCTCCTGAATGCATGAAATCTTGAATATGGTCTGTCATTTGCTACTCCATTTGCTCTTTCTCCACCTTTTTTCACAGAAGTATTTTAAAAATTCCTTGTTCAACTTTTCATCTATCATCTGTGAAATGCATGCTCCATAATTGTCAACCTGAGGAGGTAAAGATATGTCTAATTTTAGGTCTTCATCCTCTTATATGACTGGCTCATGTAGATCATCTTCAAACATCAGTGCAAAGCAAGCTCCAAGTGTTGGACAATTATGACCCATAACGTCACTATTTGTAAAAGACATTGTGGTTTTTGTACAAATTAATTATGTGACAATGGAAATTGCATTTTACCGAAGAAATATATTATCTATTATTGACTTAAAACAAACTAAAAAATTAGCCTTTTAGTTAATTTTCAAAAGAAACAAAAGAAATGGGTCGGGTCATTAATGATCATTATAATAATTTATGTCCAATAAATGTGAATTGATATTGGACTTAATTTTAAAAATTCTTGATCTAATAAATTTGAGTTCTACTTAAATATTCATGGTATTTGTAACTAAAGGCCTAAGACACATTCACAAAAAAAAAAAAAAAAAAAGAGGATCACGAGGGAATTTTTCAAATTTTATGGGGTAAAATGTATAATTCAGGATGTGATCTATTTTATTTATTATTAATCGTTGGAAAACAATTGAGGTGGGTTGGCCGCCCCTGGACTACAAGAGGCTTCCCATTGACCATAACCTTCACTTATTTGGTAAAATTAAACTAGATTATATGATTTTTTTAAAACTAAGCGAAACTCAAATTTGGATTTTTACTATAAATATTTTGGTTCTTTGGGTAAAATATTAGGTAGAGATCATAATCGGGACGTCTCATCCCTATTTTGATTTGTAATGAAAAATCATCCTATGTCCAGATTGATTTTTTGAATAGGGATGAAAAATCGTCTCCGGTCCCGAACCAAATATTTTAAAATCCCAAATTTCAGTCGAGATTCATGATTTTTTAAGTTGAAATTCATAATTTTTATGTAAGAGATAAATATCACATAAATTTAAAATACAAAAGATGTTTCGTTGGGATGTATCATTAAATTTCACTAAATATCAGCGAGTTGCTCATTCTCCCGATAATAAATTGTAGGAAATGACTTTCTTTAGCGCGGCCGAAGTTGCTTGTGCGGGCACCGGCTCCGGTATGGATCTTTAAAATTTTCTTTGCCTACTTCCTTTGTTGTAGTAGCCGAAATCAATTCTTTGATGTCCAACGCTTGGATCAACCACTCGATCTTCCGAATTATGACTCGAAACTAAAAAACCGAAGTGTGGGCTTCACTCACAAAGATTAAACTCTAACAATTTAGAGAATAAAGATGTCATAATGGTATTTGGTTTTTGGAATTTCAAACACTCTCACAACATTTGTGAATGCTTGAAATCTCTCTATTTTCTCTCATTTGCATTTGTCATTCTCCAAGGTAAATAAAAATCACTATCTTAATAATGATTAAATTACCTTCAATTATGTTGTAGTAATTATCTCATAATTATTACTAACTTGATTATCTCATAATCAAGATTTGATTATCTCATAATCAAAGAATTCTAGAAAACATTAAGTTAACTAATTTAACGTAGTTTTCATTTGTGACAATAAATATTATTAATCTCATTAATAATATATAAATATAATGTGAGCATATTATTAGACAATCTAATTATATTAGGTTTGCTACAGTTAATTGAGCTAGCACGGGGACCAAATTGACCTAAGGTTCCGAGCTACAATAATTATGAAATATTAATTAAACTCTTTAATCAAATATTACGAATTATTAACTCTATGTTATTCCACTAAAAACTCAAAGTTGAACTCCCATTACCGTAGATGGATAAAATAAACCGAACAACTTCGGTGTCGATCGATATAGTCATTACATATGGATATAGCCCTTCATGAATATCTCATAAATAGAGTCGGGTCAAAAGTCTGTTAAACCCCTCTAAATATTTTGTCTCTTAAGTACCACTGATTCTATAATGAACAATTAATTCATAACAATTATGAATATAAAACTTTCTATTCGTAATAGAAAAGTTGAGCGCTCAATAAGTCCCGAATCAACTCTTGAAAGAGATATTCTTCTGCTTCTCGAAAGAAAGAGTGAATTCCATATCTATGTAAAATGTTCCTAGTTATAAACCAAACCATATCCCCAAAATACGTAGTTATTAGCCAGGAATGCAACACCAACCTCACCATAGTAAATCAAAGGACATAGCCTGTCATACAAGAGTTCGTAGTACACTCGGGATTAAGATCGAATCCATATATGACCATCTATTAGATAAAATGAATTTCTTCGGTTAACTAATATTAAAAGAAATTCATATTTATCTAAGTCCAGTCCTATATGATCTCATCATACAAGGTGCCTCCATTCCCATGTCACTACATGAACGATCTTGGATCAATGTCGTCATACAAGTATACAATAGACCGCAGCTATAGATAAACCACGAACAAAGTACCCTATTTGTTTGCTCTCTATAGACTATTTAAATTACTAACTCCAGACTTAAATCCTCTTGTGCATCAAACATACAGTAAGGCTGAAGGTACAAGAGTAATCAAGGTAAACAAGACAATTGGACAATATGCGTTATAAATCAAACAACTTTGATAAAATGAATAATGCATTTATTATTATTACAATAATCTATTCTGTTTATAATACATGAAGCTCTAAGACATAAATCCCAACAATCTCCCACTTGGACTAGATTAAATGGGACTTGTCATGTAATCCTAAACCCTTTAGGTGACCTTCAAATATTTTAGCCGATAAGGTCTTTGTAAATGGATCAGCCAGGTTGTCTGCAGATTGAATCTGTGTGACAGTGACATGTCCTCTTTGCACTATCTCCTTGATGAGGTGATATTTCCTCTCAATATGCTTACTCCTCTTGCGGCTTCTTGGTTCATTGGAGTTTGCCACTGCACCACTATTATCGCAATAAAATGTGAGTGGTTTATCTATCTCTGGAATAACTTCCAGATCTACCAAGAACTTACGGAGCCAGAATTTTTCCTTAGCTACTTCACAAACGGCTACATATTCAGCCTCCATGGTAGAGTCAGCAATACAAGATTTCTTTACATACTATAGCCCCACCACCTAGGGTGAACACTGATCAAGATGTTGATTTCCTAGAATTGACATCCATATGAAAATCAGAGTCAGTATATCCTCTCAGAATCATATCCTGACTTGTATATACAAGCATATAATTTCTCGTTCTCTGAAGATACTTAAGAATATATTTCACCGCTACCCAGTGATCTAATCATGGGTTAGATTGAAACCTACTGACTACTCCCACTATAAAATAGATGTTTGGTCTCGTGCATAACATAGTATACATAAGACTTCCAACTACTGAAGCATATGGTATATGTCTTATCTCCTCAACTGCTTGAGGTGTCTTAGGAGATTGTTCCTTAGACAAATGAATTCCATGCCTGAAAGGTAAATTACCTTTCTTGGAATTCTGCGTACCAAATCGCACAAGAATCTTGTCGATATATGATGCTTGAGACATTGCTAACAGTCGTTTCTTGCGATCCTGAATGATCTGGATCCCAAGTACATAACTTGCCTCTCCCAAATCTTTCATTTGGAATTGGTTAGCTAGCTAGATTTTCACGTCTGATAATATCTTTACATCATTCCCAATGAGTAAAATATCATCAACGTATAACATAAGGAAAACCACCTTACCATCAATGATGCGCTTGTAGACACAAGGCTCATCGATGTTCTGCTCAAAGTTATAAGACTTGATCGTAGTATCAAATCTTATGTTCCAAGATCTAGATGCTTGCTTAAGTCCATAAATTGACATTTGCAACTTGAAAACTTTTTGTTCTTGACCTTGGGTAATGAACCTCTCTAGTTGTACTATATAGATACTCACATCAAGATTGCCATTCAAGAATGCATTCTTGATGTCCATTTGCCAAATCTCATAGTCATAATATGTGGCAATTGAAAGAAGAATCCTAATGGATTTTAGCATGGCTACTGGCGAGAAAGTTTCTTCATAGTCAACTCTCTCTTTTTGGGTATAACCCTTTGCCACTAGCCTAGCCATGAAAGTCTGTACTTTCCCATCTATTCCTCTTTTTCTCTTGTAGATCTATTTGCAACCTATGTGTTTTACTTCATCAGGTTGGTTAAAAAGTTCTCAGACTGAGTTAGAGTACATAGACTTCATCTCGAGGTTCATGGCTTTGAGCCATTCTTCTTTATCAGTATCTTCCATTGCACTACGATAGGTTAATGGATCATCTCCTCACCATTTCCTAGATAGCGTTTAGGTTCTCTTACAACCCTCCCACTACGTATAGGTGGTATGATATCTTGATAAACTTGTATCTGACTTTCAGATGTAGAAGATGTTATGTTTTTGTCAACATTTGACAATGGTGTACTAGTCGTACCAGCAAATAACTCCTCAAGTAATGCTTTACTTTGAGGTTTGAACTCTCTCATATAGTCCTCCTAAAGAAATATAACATTTGTCAACACAAATACTTTATTGTCTTTTGGACTATAAAAGAATCTACCCCTAGTTTCCTTAGGATAGCCTACAAATAGGCACACCTATGAACGTGGTTCCAACTTAGTAGTCTTGTTCTTTAGCATATGTGTTGGACACCCCTATATGCAGAAATATCGTAAACTAGCTTTACGACCATTCCATAACTCTAAGGGAGTCTAAGGAATAGACTTAGAAGGAACTAAATTCAGGATATACATTGTTGTTTGCAATGCAAATCCCCAGAAAGAACTATGTAGAGTGTTATAACTAAACATTGATCTCATCATGTGTCTAGTAGGGTTCGATTTCTCCTTTCTGCAACATCATTTTGTTGTGGTGTTCCAGGTGATGTGAGCTGTGAAATAATTCCATGCTCAACTAAGAATTCCTTGAAATCTCTATCAAGGTATTCTCCTCCACGATCTGATCGTAGAATTTTGATGCTTTTACCTAACTGGTTCTCAACCTCAGCATGATACTCTTTGAACTTTTCAAATGTATCTGACTTGTGCTGCATTAGGAAAACATACCCATATCTGGAATAATTGTCAATGAAAGTGACGAAGTATTCATAACCACCTCGAGCTTTTACATTCATCTGTCCACAAACGTCCGAATTTATTAGCTCAAATATTTCTTCGGTTCTTATCCATTTTCCAGTAAAAGGTCTCTTAGTCATTTTACCTTCTAGACAGGATTCACAGATAGGTAAAGTACCGAGTCTTAATTGATTTAAAACCCCAGTCTTAATTAGTCTATCTATCCGGTCAAGGTTAATGTGACCAAGTCTAAGGTGCCATAAATAGGTATCATCATGATAAATATTTTGCCGTTTAGTTTTAGATTTTTCAATCTTAAACATTTCAGTATTAAGGAGTAATTCATGCATTAACGGTCTTAATACATATAGATTATTCTCAGAGTTTCCCGTGCATATATTTAATCCATTTCTACTAATAATAACTGACTTATTATTAAATGAAATAGAAAAATCACATTCCATAAGTTTTGTTACAGAAATCAAATTCCTGCGAAAACTAGGAATATATAGAACACCATTCAAACAAAAAATGCAAATTTAAAACTCCCACTGCTTTTGCTGAAACAACATCCCATGTTCCAACTCTCATGGTAAAGCTACCTTCAGTAAGGTCCATTCATGAGTCAAGTAGCTGCAAAGAACAACAAACATGGTTAGTGGCACCAGAATCAACAATCCATAATTTATCATCCTCCACCAAAAAAGACTCAATGACAAATAAATCATATTTACCTGTATTCTTCTTATCTTTAATCTCATCAAGGTATTTCAGACAATTCCTTTTCCAATGCCCTTGTCGTTCAGAATGGAAATATTTTCCTTTGGTATTGGTTCATTTAGAGCTTTTGTTGTTTTTCTTTTTCATTGGTTTTGCCTTAGCCTTCCAATTGCCTTTCTTCTTCTTATTTGCAGATTTAGAAGAGTCAGAAATATTTGCCTCAGCTTTGGACCTACGAGGACCCATTATGATGAACTCATAATTGGTGAGTTTATTTAGCAGTTCAGTCAATGTAAGAGTTAACTTATTCATAGAACAATTTCTTTTAAACTGCAGGAAACAATTCGGAAAGGTTTCCATGATCATTGTTACCTAGCTTTGCACATTGATACGTGTACCATGGGTTTCAGCCATATTAAGATGAGACATCATCCTTAACACATGGTCTCAGACTGATGTGCCTTCCTTCATTCTAGCGGTCAATACAGAGACTATTGCCTCATGTTGTTGCCGGTCTGAAGGTTGCCCAAACATGTTCTGTAATGACTGCATAATCATTGATGTTGTCGCCATAGGCTCATGCTGTGCAGCAAGAACATCAGACATGGATGCTATCAAATAGCTATAGGCTTTCTTATCAGCTTTAATCCAATTATTATAGGCATTACGTGCAGCTCTGACAGCATTTAGTGCTGGCTCAGGAGGACATTCCTCCATTAGGAAAAATTTAAGGTCTTCGCAGACCAAAATAGCATTCATGTCACTTTTCCATTTAACATAGTTTTCCCCGGTTAATTTTACTTGTTGTTTGAGAATTGAGATAATTACAGATGACATGGCTGAAAAAATAATAAACGCGCATTCAACATTCATTTGTTCCATATTAAAAATGTTAAACATGTAGGCATAAAATTAAACATGATGCATGATCAATGTATAATGAATTAGAAACCTAAAAGAATTACTATACCACAATTATCTATCATTCCACAAATAAGTGCCGCCATAGGGTAGGTCAAGTATTCGCATGATAGACTGAGACATTCTCAATTGATTAATATATTTGAAATAACTCTTATTCATACATTAATCAACTACCGTTATTTTGATCAAAGAAGCATTGATTAACAACTTAATCATTCCTTTGTGAGTGTGACCCATTATATCGAAACCCTTGGCCTTAACAAGTGAAGTGCCGACGTAGGGTAGATCAAATCACTAGATACATCAAGAGTCTCTATCCTTTCGGAATCCAAACTTGATATTGACCCAAAAAGGACACCATCCGTAAGGGGACGAAAGCAAATCCGTCTCGAGGCGCCTATTGAATCTCACGTCTTTGGATAACAATGGAGATCATGGGATATATTGTGGTATACCCCTCTCCCACTCACTATTTTGAAATGTAAGGTTTCTATCTCACTAGTATATTATGAATCTTAGATTATGCTCGGCTAAATTCATAACATTATTAATACTAGTTGATAATTTAGTGATTTAACCAATTTTAACTCTTACAATATTATTCACTAATCTCGATTAGTCTCTACAAACCAATTAACTTAATTAAACTAATTTAATCAAGTTGCTTTAGTGATCTAATCAATATAACTATTAAATTATTAGTGCACTAATGGGTTTTAAAATTTAGAATTCAACGAATGGACCAAATATCATTAAACCATTTAATTAATAAAAGCACATTATTTATTCCAAATGTATGTGGTATTGTATCCCGAGTGCAGACCATATTACCGTCTATTCGGAATCGGCTATGGAATTTACGTTCGGGTTTCCATCCGATATATAAAGGAAAATAATGTACTCATAAGGTCCATTTGTTTTTAAAACTTGAATTCGTAATTTTTAAACCTTTAGACCAATTAATCTTACTCATCTGTTTGTATGCATCTCATATTCTTATTTAACTTTTAAATTACATAAAATCATATTTTATGACTAGAATATCATGCATATCTACATGTTATGACATGTGAAAATGCAAGAGTAGGCACCCTAGGCTATATGACATGTTATTAAACACTTTAAAACATACATATTTACCCAGATTGGGCGTCGCGACGCAAATGAGTAGGCGTCGTGACGTCCACAAACCAGTAAGCAAAATAATGTCAGGTCTGTGTCGCGTCGTGACGCTAGGTGACCTATGTTGCGACGCGATCGAGGCAGTAGCCTAAGGTTGTTCTAGCATGAGTTGTGCATCGCAACGCACTAAGGGGTTGCGTCACAGGGCTGGAAATTGCAAAAATATACATATTTCAAATTGCGTTGACCGGGCTCTTATTTTTCTATACTAATCTAATTAGTACAATAAATCCAAGGCATCCATTGGTCTTCAAATCTTGTTCCATTGAGTGTTGTTGAGTTCTTCACGGCATCGGCTCCTCCAAGTTACAAATAGGGTTACATAATGGACTTATTACGAAAGAAATAAACTTACAATACTTGAAAGAATATGACCTTTTGGTCTTACATTTCCAATGCTAAAAACAAGAGCCGAAAAAATTAACGATCAACGCAATACATTCATCACAAGAATCAAAAGTAAACATTCATCACATGAACATTAAAACCATTCATCTCATGAATCTAATTGTGCCTATTCATTACAACAAGCATTTTAATAATCTATATCTCATATAAATTATTAAAACTAAAATGAGAAGGGTTAAGAAAACTTTTAACTTTAAGCTCTGATACCAATTGTAGGAAATGACTTTCCTTAGCGCAACATAAGTCGCTTGTGTGGGTACCGGCTCCAATATGGATCTTTAAAATTTATTTGCCTTCTTCCTTTATCGTAGTAGCCGAAATCAATCCTTTGATGTCCAACGCTAAGATCAACCACTCGATCTTCTGAACTATGACTCAAAACCAACAAACCGAAGTATGGATTCACTCACAAAGATTAAACTCTAAACAATTTAGAGAATAAATATGTCGCAATGGTGTTTGGCTCAAACACTCTCATAACACTTGTGAATGCTTGAACTCTCTCTATTTTCTCTCTTTTTCACTTGTGTGAATGAATGCAAAAATGTTAACCTTAGGAGTGAGAGAAATAGTAGATATTATATTCTCTTACACAAGCCAACTAACCTTGTTATTAAGCATCTAATGCTTTCTTGTAATGGCCAACACAAAAATGTGAATGCCATACCAAAGCATAAGAAATGATAAGCTAAAGACAAGAACTTTGTCATTAAGCATCTAATGCTTTCTTTCAATGGCAAACACATAAATGTGGAGGCCATAACAAAGCATAAAATGTATTAGCTAATGACAACTATTAGGTGTATACATGCCACCTAATAGACATAATAAGTTGGAAAGCATGGCAAGCCATATGACTTTGTCTCCAAGGTAAATAAAAATCACTATCTTAATAATAATTAAATTACCTTCAATTATGTTGTAGTAATTATCTCATAATTATTACTAACATGATTATCTCATAATCAAAGAATTCTAGAAAACATTAAGTTAAACTAATTTAACATAGTTTTCATTTGTGACAATAAATATTATTAATCTCATTAATAATATATAAATATAATGTGAGCATATTATTAGACAATCTAATTATATTAGGTTTGCTACAGTTAATCGAGCTAGCACGGGGACCAAATGGCCTACGGTTATGAGCTCCAATAATTCCGAAATATTAATTAAACTATTTAATTAAATATTATGAATTATTAACTCCGCGTTATTCCACTAAAAACTCAAAGTTGAACTCTTGTTATCGTAGATGGATAAAATAAACCGAACAACTTCGATGTCTATCGATATAGTCATTACATATGGATATAGCCCTTCACGAATATCTCATAAATAGAGCCGAGTCAAAAGTCCATTAAACTCCTCTAAATATTTTGTCTTTTAAGCATCATTAATTCTATAATGAACAATTAATTCATAACAATTATGAATATAAAACTTTCTATTCGTAATAGAAAAGTTGAGCGCTCATATTGTTCAAGTCCCGAATCAACTCTTAAAAGATATATTCTTCTACTTCTCTTAAGAATGAGTCAATTTCATATCTATGTAAAACGTTCCCAGCTACACACCAAACCATATCCCCAAAATACGTAGTTATTGGCCAGGAATACAACACCAACCTTACCATAGTAAATCAAAGGACATAGCCTGTCATGTAGGAGTTCGTGGTACACTCAGGATTAAGATCGAATTCATATATGACCATCTATTATATAAAATGAATTTCTTTGGTTAACAGATATTAAAAGAAATTCATATTTATCTGAGTCCAGTCCAATATGATCTCATCATACAAGGTGCCTCCATTCCCATGTCACTATATGAACGATCCAGATCAAGGTCGTCATACAAGTATAGAATGGACCGCATCTATAGATAAACCACAAATAAAGTACCATCTTTGTTTGCTCTCTATGGACTATTTAGATTACTAACTCATGACTTAAATCCTTTTGTGCATCAAACATACAATAAGTCTGAAGGTACAAGAGTAATCAAGGTAAACAAGACAATTGGACAATATGCAATATAAATCAAACAACTTTGATAAAATGAATAATGCATTTATTATTATTACAATAATCAATTCGTTTACAATACATGAAGCTCTATGACATAAATCCCAACATAAGTAACGTATTTAATGGCTACTACAACAACTGTGTATTTGAGTTTGATATAATCACTACAAGAATATGAGCTTTTAGCGTTGCCAAATTTCGACACTAAAAGAGAAAAAAATCAACTCAAAAAATATTAACGTCGAAATACGGCGACGTAGAAGGTGGTCGCCGAATTTTTTTAGCGTCGTAGTAAGTTTATCGACACTAAATATTACAATTTGTGTCATCGTATGTCGTTGCTGAAAGTGGTATTCGACGGCGTTGAAAGTGGACTTTTAGCGTCGCCAATATTGCGACTCTAAATATCAGAAATTTTATCGTTGCTTTTCTAGTGTCGCTAAAGGTGAATAACTAATGGCGTCGTTATTTTTATGTCAACGCTAAATATGAGATTTAGCGTCGCCATAGTGTCGACGCTAAATCTATTTAAAAATATTAAAAAAATAAAAGATTATTAAAATATATATGTAATTATTGAATAATTACACATATTTTAATAATATTTTTATTTTTTAAAAAATTTAAAAAAATTGAAAACATATATATGAAATAAATATTTTATAATACATTAAAAGTTTTATTACATTAAATAAATAAATAAATAAATAAAAACTTGCGGGATAATCAGTCGGGGTTGGTCATGCGTCTTTCGGGCCTGGAGGAACTGTGGAGGTCGATCCAGTAGCACTGTCATGAGCGAGCGATTTCTTTACAAGCATCCGCAAGCTCGTCATCTGCCTATCGTGATCTTCCTTCTCATTCTCTAGTCGGTTTAGCCGGTCTTAAGTAGATTCAACTGCTCCCTCAAGACAGTGACCTCCTCTGAGGAGCCGAATGATCGAGAAGTAGAAGCTACTGCCTTCATACGAATGCCAAGCCCGACGTTGTAAGAGGTGGTATTCTGGAACACTCGACATGAAAGCTCCTCATCTGTCAAAGACTGTTAGCCTTACATAAGATTTTATGTTTGTATGTCCACCATGTTTTCCTACATTTTATGATTATGTGTTAGTGGAAAATACTGAAATTTTGCATAATTTATGTAATTAAACACTTACATAGCACTATGGGGCGGCATCTTTCACCCAACCTTTATTTTGAGTGCCTCATGCTACCTTACTACAGACGAAAGATATTAATTAATATTTAAATATTATTAAAATATGATTAAGTAAATGTAAATGCACTTACCTCGGAGTGTTCGTCGCGATAAGCGAAAATGGCTTGGAACCTCCAACATGGTTGAACCACAGATTCTGCCAGTCCACCTTGTTTCGCTCACAAATTTTCTAAGAAAATGAAGTTAGTCGCTATTTTATTCCAAAAGACTGTAAAATGAAATATTATGGAAATTTAAAACTTACCGCATATCCATCAGAAGCCCACATGCCACACAGAATATCTGCAATCCTCCTCACGGATGTCATGGGGGCAATGAAAAATAGCATTATCCGCATCATGCCGATTGAAGATGGGCTTGAGTTTCTTCGTCGGTAGTTTGAGCATGTTTTTCTTATGCAATGGTCGATGATGAGCGGAAAATATATCAATATTTACCGCACATTTGACTTAATATTTTGTTTAGTTTCTCGGGTTTGATGAACGTTTTGATGTGTTTTAGTTTATTTACAGATAAAATAATATTGGGACACAATGAAATCATTTAGGATGAAATGTGGGTCAAATAAGGGCAAAAATTGGACTTGACATATTAATTTTGGAGATTGGAAACTTGAAAGGGCGTTTTAACGAAGTGCAGTTTTGGAAATTCCAGTTTTGCGCATCTGTCGTATTTTGGGCATAACTCTTTACTCCGATATCGGATTGAGCTGATTCAAGTTCCAGATTAACGAAGACTCAAAGATCTATAACTTTGAAAGATAAAATAAATTCTAATTCTGAATATTTAATGCCCGAAATTGATGAACCATTCAGAAGTGTGTTGTGTGTAATTATTAAAGTCATTTTCAATCATTTTCAAAGCAAAAAATAAATTAATAAATAAATAATAAAAATTATCAAATCACCACCAAACATGATAAGAAATTAGTGGAGCAATTAATAATGGATTTGGTGGAGCAATTAGTGGAGCAATTAGTGGAGCAATTAATAATGGATTTGGTGGATGATTTGATAGAGGTAAAATTTTGCCTATAAATACCAAGCCATTTCATTTGTAAATTCATACTTTCCTCTAAGGAATTCCTTAAGAATACTAAAGAAGATTGTATCTTGTTTGTTTATTTACAGCTTTCAGTAATTAATTTCCGCTTTCGCACTTTCTTTTCTTTACTTTTCAGTTTTTTACTTTCCGCAATTTACTTTTACGCACAATACTTTTCTTTCTTTAATTTTCAATTTTTACTTTTAAGTAATGAGGAGGTAACTCCCCTTTGCTAGGGTAAAAGGTAAAACTTTTATTACTAATATTTAGATTAATCTCCCTTAATTATAATATATATAAACTAGTTAAAACCTGATTTAACGAGGATACCGACATATTGGTCGGTTGGTAATTATTTAAATTGGTTTTAACCTGACTAAACTGGATACCGCCTGATTGGTCGGTTGGTAATTAATTATTAATTTGACTTAATCTGGATACCGCCTATATGGCTGGTTGGTAATTATCATGCAAAGTTAATATATTATATTAAGGGAGATATCTAAAATAGAAGTAATAAAAGTTGATCCTTTTACCTCAGCATTTTCTTTTATTATACTTTTACTTTATTTACTTTTCAGCAATTTACTTTTCAGCATTTACTTTTCAGCATTTAATTTTCAGTATTTTACTTTATCTCTTTTATTTTATTTAAGTTTTTACTACCCGTAAATATGTGTCGTAACTAAGCCAGTTATCTGGGGTTGTGATGAAATCCAATATCACCGGTTTATAAGGGGTTAAATTATAGTTTGGGTAATATAAGGTTTATTTATTGAGCCTTAATCCTAATGCTTTTTATTAACTGGCCATTAATAAAATTGAACTGGTAAACTTAAAATGAACGTGGAAAAATGATTTTAGGTTTAAGACCTTAGACTTAATAGCCCGCGATCTTCCTTGAGGATAGATAACCCTTTAATAGATTTCCTTACATGATAGAAATATACTTGTAGGGCGGGGTAGCCATAATTGGAACTTAATCTTAATAAATTCAGATAACTTGGTTAACATTGGAATATGATTAATTGGGTTATAATGGTATTTTTTATTTGACCATCAGAAGAGGCTTTTACATAATTTCGTGTTCCAGGTTAATAAACCAATATATTACACAAATGTAAAATGACCACTGACCGGCGTAAACACACACGTATAACGCAAGCGCACGTATCGTTCAAGTAGTATAAAAATATCGATCCCACGAGGACTTAATATCAAAACTATTAATTTTATGAGGTCAAATGATTACTAGTATCTAACAGGTTGATTGATTGATTTGAAATGATGACGATTCCAAATTTAAAAGCAAGTAAATAAAATTGTCGAAAATAGGTTTTAAGAAAATTCAATATTAAAAACTATCTAGGGTTGTGATTTCTTCCAATATCATTTTAAAGATGAAGTGGTTATCTTAAAGTTGGGTAATATATTGATTTATTAACCTGGAACACTAAATTATGTGTAAGCCTCTGTCGATGGTCAGACACAAATACCCAGTTTAACCCAATTGAACCATATGTCTATGTCAACCAAATTATCTGGATTCATTAAGTTTAAGTTCCAATTATGGCTACCCCCGCCCGACAGGTATATTCCAATCCTGTAAGGAAATCTATAAGGAGGTTATCTATCCTCAAGGAAGATCGTGGGCTATCGAGTCTAAGGCTGAAACCTAAAATCCATATGTCTAGTTCATTTTAGATTTACCAGATCAATTTTATTAATGGCAGTTAATGAAAAAACATTAAGATTAAGACTCAATAAATAAATTTTTATATTACCCAAGCTATAATTTAACCCCTTATAAAACGGTGATATTAAAAGTCATCACAACCCCAGATAACTAATTTAGTTACAACACATAACTAGGGCTAGTAAAAACTTGAAACTAAAAGACATAAAGTAAAAATGCGGTAAAGTAAATACTGAAAAGTGAATTACAATAAAATAAAATGCTAAGGTAAAAGGAATTACTTTTACTACTACTAATTTAGATATCTCCCATAAAATAATATATAAACTTGTGATTCTTTTTCCAACCAGCCATATAGGCGGTAACCTGATTAAGTCAAATTAAGTCCAACCAGCAATAAAGGCGGAACCAAAATTAAATTACCAACCGACCAATCTGGCGGTATCCTTTATTAGTCAGGTTTAAACCAGATTAAAATGAATTACCAACCGACCAATCTGGCGGTATCCTTTTTAAGTCAATATTTTAAATAGTGAATATATTATTTTTAAGGGAGATTAATCTAAATAGTAACAATAAAAGAATTACCTTTCACCATAGCTGGAGAAGTTACCTCCTCATGGTAAATAGTAAAAACTGTAAAAAGTAAAAAACAAGTAAATTACTATTATTACAAAACGTAATTAAAATTAATTACAAAACTAAAAAACTAAAATACTAAAAATTAAAAGAAAGTAGAGAGAGAAACTCTCTCTTTAGATAGAATATAAGAGAGAGAGTGGTAAAATGAATTCTGAAGTCTCGAGCTCAATTTATAGGCCTCGGTAGGCTTCCAGCGTCGCGACGCTAGGGCCTTCAGCGTCGCTACGCCAGATTTTGTCGACGTGGCACGCTCTGGTTCGCCGGTTTGAAGATTCTGGATAAGCTGATAAGGTGACACGTGGCGAGGTGGTTGGGCTTCAATTATTGTGACACGTGGCGGATTCTGATTGGTCGATGAGATTCTTATCCGCCACGTGTAAGATAAGGATTAGATACTCAATGATTGATGCTGACATGGCGGTGATGTGGCGGTGACGTGGCGGTGATGTGGTGACACGTGGGAAAGAGACTGTCGGCACCGTAGGATTGCGACACGTGGCACTTCCTGATTGGCTGATGATGATGTGGCGGTGAGATGGCAATGTTGACTTGTTGACTTCCTGACGTGGCTGATGACATGGAGACACGTAGGATGCCACGTGGCACACGTGGCGATGATGACTGTCGGCACCGTAGGATGCTGACACATGGCACGGTGCATGTTAGCAGATCGGCTGTGATGGTGACACGTGGCACGGCGCATTTTAGCAAAGTCAAACTTTTCTCAGATTCTGATTTGTGGACCCGGCGCACGTTAGCACTGTTCGGTGCACGTTAGGCGTCGCGACGCTGAAGGTATTGGCGTCGCGACGCGGGAATTTACCAAAATGCCCTTTTCGTCCAATTTTCACTGTTTTGGCCCAAATCACCTCCAGAATGTCCTGAAACTTTATTTATCTACAAAATAACACAAAACACATCAAAATATTCACAAAACTCAAGAAACTATACAAATTATTAGGTTAAATGAGTGGGAAATAGTGATAGATTTACCACTCATCAACCACTTCATCTTTTAAAAAGATATTGGAAGGATTCACAACCCTGGATAGTTTTATAAATTTCAATTTTCTTCAATCTACTTTCAAGCAATTTTATTTACTTGTTTTAATTTTAAACTCACCACCCAATCAAACAATCAATCCATTAGATACTTGTAAACATTTAACTTCATAAATTGATAACAAAAGGTTTTAAGTCCTCGTGGGATCGATACTTTTTATACTACTTGAACGATACGTGCGCTTGCGTTATACGCGTGTGATTACGCACTGGGCAAGTTTTCGGCGCCGTTGCCGGGGACTTATTTATCTTTCACTATTAATTTTGAGGTTAGATACATTTACTTGTATCTAATTTCTTTTTACTTATTTTTGTTGTTTTCTTGTGTTTCAGGTTCTCAGAAACTACATGAGACGAACCAGAAGCTTTGAACTCCGACCGCTTAACCGAGAAATTGAAAGAACCATCAGACAGTTGAGAAGGGAAAGGCGAGAAGGCCAAGAAGCTTTAGTCAACATGGAACCTGAACCTTTGGAAGTTGCACCACCAATACCCATTCGAGACAGAACCATTCTGGTGGTCGACGGCTTCATTTCCTGTATTGTACTTCCTCATTTACCAGCAAATGTGTGTGACATTAAAACATGCATTCAGATGATTCAGCAGTCAGTGCAATTTGGGGGGAAAGCAACTGAAGATCCTAATACCCACATCAGCAACTTCCTGGAAGTTTGCGGCACTTTCAATTACAACCGAGGAGCTGAAGAAGCAATGAGACTGCGGGTTTTTCCATACTCCTAGAAAGACAGAGCTAAAGCTTGGCTACATTCACTACGAGCAGGTTCCATCACAACTTGGAACACTTTAGCCACCAAATTTCTTGCAAAGTACTTTCCACTAGCCAGAACTGGAAAGTTAAGGAATGACATCACATCCTTTGTGCAACAACACTCGGAAACTCTCTACGAAGCTTGGGAAAGGTACAAAGATTTGCTCTGGAAATCTCCTCACCATGAGATTCCAAAATGGCTTCAAGTCTAAACTTTCTATAATGGACTTTCTAGACTGATGAGAACCACAATCGATGCTGCTGCTGGAGGAGCTTTAATGGCAAAAAGAGAAGATCAAGCCTGGGACCTAATCGAAGAAATGGCCAACAACAATTCCTTGTGGCCAACAGAAATGAGCATGATCCAAAGAATTGCAGGAATTTATGAAGTTGGAGCTAATACAGCATACAACGACAAGCTGGATCAGATATACAAATTCATGGAGACTCTTACCACTGGATCCATAAGTTCACCATATGGAGGAGCACCAGAACCAAACCAACTTGAAGAAACGGTGAATTATGTCAACAATTTCAACAGACATGGGAACAATCCATATTCCAACACCTACAACCCATGGTGGAGGAATCATCCCAATTTTTCATGGGGCAACAATTCAGGGCAAAAGAACAATCCACCACCTGGATTCCAATAGTAGAACTATCCACCACATGGATTCCAGCAACAGAGCAAAGACCATGAGCAGACAAATGAACTAGGAATAGCAGAAGTGCTGGCTCAATTAAAAAAGTACGATGCTATGTTTCAGAACCAATCAGCTTCTATCAAAGCACTGGAGAATCAAATTGGACAACTGGCCAATGCTCAGAGTTACAGACTGCCAGGTAATCTTCCCAGTAACACAGAATCAAATCCAATGAACAGAGGGAAAGAGCAATGTCAAGCCATTACTTTGAAAAGCGGTACTGAGATCAACAAAGATATTGGAATCAAGGCATCCATTGAAGAAATTCCAAAAGAAACAGGGCAACAGACGGAGGAAAAAGAAGCAAAGGAAAAAGATCAAATCACTCCACCTCCACATTTTCCACAGCGACTTCATAAAAACAAACTGGATTAGCAGTTTGCTCGTTTCTTGGAGGTTTTCAAAAAGCTGTACATCAACATCCCATTTGCCGAAGCTTTGGAAGAAATGTCCAGCTATGTAAAATTCATGAAAGACATTCTTTCACGAAAACGGAGATTATGAGACTACGAGACAGTAGCATTAACGGAAGAATGCAATGCCATCATTCAGAGGAAACTTCCCCCGAAGTTGAAAGATCCTGACAGTTTCACTGGGCCATGCACCATTGGAGAACATTACATCGGTAAGGCTTTATGTGATTTAGGAGCTAGTGTTAACTTGATGCCTTTTTCTATTTACAGGAAACTGTAGATTGGAGAAGCAATGCATACCTCAGTCTCGTTGCAACTTGTTGATCGAACGCTCGCATTTCCAAGAGGTGTTGTTGAAGATGTGCTGGTCAAAGTTGACAAACTCATTCTCCCAGCAGATTTCATTATCCTTGACATGGAAGAAGACAAAAAAGTACCTATCATTCTTGGGAGACCATTCTTGACTACAGGTTAAACTGTGATTGATATGCAAAAAGGAGAACTGACCATGAAAGTGTAGGACCAATAAGTTACCTTCAATATTTTCAAAGCCATGAAATTCCCAAGCGATGAAAAGGAAGAATAATGCTTCAGAGTTGATGTTTTTGATAGTATCATTTAGGATACTGAGCCAAATCCCACTGATACACTTGAAGCTTGCATCACCAACATGACTGACAGCGAGCTAGATGCTGAAATCCTAGAATGTATCAACTACCTTGATAAACCATTCCGATTCAAAGCGACACCACAAGTGGAAAGCCTCGAACTGCCAAAGAAAGATCGAATCAAGCCTTCAATTGAAGAACCACCGCAGTTGGAACTGAAGTTACTTCCGAGCCATCTCAGGTACGCATTTCTTGGAAACTCTTCTGAATTACCTGTTATTATCTATTCTTCGCTAACATTGGAGCAGGAAGAAAAGTTGCTGAGAGTGTTACGAGAACACAAGAAAGCCATTGGCTGGACTATAGCAGACATTCGAGGCATTAGTCCATCATTTTACATGCATAAGATTCTGATGAATGATGAATACAAACCCACAGTGGAGCATCAATGGAGACTCAATCCAATCATGAAGGAGGTCGTGAAGAAAGGAATCATCAAATGGTTGGATGCTGGCATCATTTACCCCATCTCAGACAGCAGTTGGGTAAGTCTTATGCAGTGTGTGCCGAAGAAATGAGGAATTACTATTGTCACAAATGAAAAGAACGAGCTGATTCCAACAAGAACGGTGACTAGATGAAGAGTATGCATGGACTACAGGAAGCTGAACAAAGCCACGAGAAATGACTATTTTCCTCTACCATTCATTGACCAGATGTTAGACAGACTGGCGGAACATGAGTTCTATTTCTTTCTGGATAAATATTCAGGATACAATCAGATTGCCATCGCCCTATAAGATCAGGAGAAAACCACATTTACATGTCCTTATGGTACTTTTGCTTTTTGCAGAATGCCATTTGGATTATGTAATGGCTCCGCTACAATTCAGCGTTGCATGATGGCCATCTTCTCAGACATGTTGGAGCATAGTATAGAGGTTTTTATGGATGAATTTTTTGTGTTTGGAGATTCTTTGGACCACTGCTTGTAAAATTTGGAACATGTGTTACAAAGGTGCGAAGATACAAACCTGGTACTCAATTGGGAGAAATGCCATTTCATGGTACATGAAGGCATTGTTCTTGGACACCGGATCTCACAAAAGGGATTCGAGGTAGACAAAACAAAGATTGAAACATTTGAAAAACTACCTACGCCGACATCTGTCAAAGGGATTCGGAGCTTTCTCGGACATGCAAGTTTTTACAGGAGATTTATTAAAGACTTTTCCAAGATTGCTAAACCTCTGTGCAATCTTCTGGAGAAGGATGTGCCTTTCAACTTCACCAAAGAATGCCAGGAAGCTTTTGAGATCTTAAAACAAAAGCTGATTTCTGCCCCCATCATTGTAGCACCAGACTGGACCCTTCCATTTGAAGTGATGTGTGATGCTAGTGATTTTGATGTAGGTGCAGTTTTGGGACAACACAAAGCAAATATTTTCCACACCATTTACTACTCCAGCATAACTTTGAATGAAGCTCAACTCAACTACACAACCACTGAAAAGGAGTTGCTCGCAGTTGTGTACGCTTTTGAAAAATTCCGCTCCTATCTGCTGGGTCCCAAAGTGGTGGTCTACATATATCATTCAACAATCAAATACTTGATCACAAAGAAAGATGCCAAACCCAGATTGATCCGTTGGATACTTATTCTGCAAGAATTTGACGTGGAGATCAGAGACAGGAAAAGGACAGAAAACCAGGTGGCATATCATTTATTGAGACTCGAGAATGGAGAAACAGCTGGCAAAGAACTGATAATCAAAGAAACATTTCCAGATGAACAACTATTTGCGATGAAATAGTAAGATACCCATTGGTATGCTGACTATGTCAATTTCATTGTATCAGGAAAATGGCCGTTGGAATGGATAACTCAGCAACGAAATAAGTTCTTTAAAGAAGTCAAGCATTATGTTTGGGATGAGCCGTACCTGTTCAAACGTTGCACTGATCAACTACTAAGACAGTGTGTTCTACATGAGGAAGTCAATAGTGGTTTGCAGCACTGTCATTCATCACCATATGGCGGACACTTCAACGGAAATAAAACTGCAGCCAAAGTCCTACAATCAGGTTTGTTCTGGCCCACTCTTTTTAAAGATGCTTATCTTTTTGCACTTCAATGTGACAGGTGCCAAAGAACGGGAAATGAAGGACCGTTGTAAAACATTCTGGAAGTGGAGATATTCGATGTGTGGGGTATAGATTTCGTGGTACCCTTTGTTCCATCATTCGGAAACATGTACATTCTGGTTGCTGTAAACTACGTCTCTAAATGGGTCGAAGTAATTGCACTACCATCCAATGATTCAAAAGTGGTAATCAAATTCCTGAAAAAGAACATTTTCACTCGGTTCGGAACACCTTGGGCAATTTTCAGTGATGGTGGCTCACATTTCTGCAACAGATACTTTGATGCACCTCTATCCAAATACGGAGTTACTCACAAGGTTTCCACTGCTTATCATCCACATTCAAATGGACAGGTTGAAGTTTCAAACAGAGAAATCAAAAGAATCTCATAGAGAACCGTTGGATCAACAAGGAGGGACTGGTCAACAAAATTGGATGACGCATTATGGGCCTATCGAACAGCTTACAAGACACCGATTGGTATGTCCCCATATCATATGGTGTTTGGGAAAGCATGCCATCTGCCAGTTGAGCTTGAACACAAGGCGTACTGGGCACTAAAGAAGTTGAATCTTGATCCACAAGCTGCAGGAGAGAAAAGACTTCACCAACTCAACGAATTGGAGGAATTTCACCTATAGGCTTATGAGAATGCCAGATTGTATAAAGAAAAGACCAAGAAATGGCATGACCGAAAAATAGTGCACAGACAGTTGGAACTAAGGCAACATGTGTTGTTATACAATTCAAGGTTGAAACTTTTCCCTAGAAATTTGAAATCAAGATGGTCAGGTCCATTTGTGATCACTCAGGTTTTACCATATGGAGCTGTTGAGTTACTGGATCCCAACACCAACAACACATTAAAGGTTAAAAGTCAGCGTGTCAAATACTACTGGGGAGAATCATTTGAGCGACAAAAAGAAAATGTCACACTTTCAGATCCAGTCTAATGTTCGAGAAGTCACGTCTAGCTGAAGACGTTAAACTTAGCGCTAGCAGGGAGGCAACCCATGCAATTTGTGTATATATTATGATTTGGAGTGATTTAATTTTGTGTGTTTAGTTTTTTCAGATTAAGACATTTCAGGATGGAAGAAATTCTCGAAAATCTTCACAAGTAATTTCCTTCTCTCCCTCAAAACTCTCTGATGAAAGTCTACAAAGCTCGCTTGGAACGGATGAGACTACTGATGATCCATGATATTCCTAATGACATTCATTGGGTAATCGAAGCACGGGTCCGATTAGCAGGTGAGTATTATGATTCATGTAATTCTTATTTGCCTGGATTTGGAAGAAGCACATATGCAAAGAAACGTAGAGCTAAGCAAATGGGTGTTTGTTACAAATGTGCACGCTGGAATTGCAATACTCGTTGTCGTTCTTTAGGAATGGTGTTTGATAATCGCGAAGACAAAATTAAATTCATTAGGCATGGCTTGAGTAAGGAATCTTCAGATAATATATCTTCGACTCTTGAGACGCATCCTAGTGGATATGTTCATATAGCCATTCGCAAATTACATACACAATTCCAAAAAGAAAGACAACAGTTAAGTCTTGGGAATCTGACTCAAAAAGACCTTGTTTGTTAATTAATAAGAAAATTGGATGGGAAGCTTGTCCCTGACACATAGACGTCAATCAAGCCGTTACTTTTCTTGTACATATTATATCTCTTTGTCTTTTCCTAATAATTGTAATTTGTTTTGTTGTTTTATTTTTTTTTCTCCGACAGGATCCAGACCTTTTTGACTATCACGATTTATTTTACTGTTTAACTAATAATTGTCATTTGGCAGGTACAGTGCTATTATTTTACTCACCTTTTCAGGTATTATAAATTCAACTCATCATTGCACTTTTGAAGACATCTAGAGTAAAACATGGAAGCCACTTCAAGAAGACGAGTTGAAAACATCTGTGTGTTTTGCGGTACTAGTGTTGGTGTTAAGCCACAATACATAGAGGCATCACATGAATTGGGTCGAGTCTTAGCTGCAAGGATTATGCACTTAGTATATGGCGGAGGCAATCTTGGACTTATGAGGATCGTTTCAAAAGCTGTACAGGAGGGAGGCAGTCACGTTTTGGGAATCATCCCAAAACCCTTGGCAGAGGCAAATCTTATTGGACCATCAAACGGAGAAGAGCTAATTGTGCCAGGTATGTCTGAACGACTGGTAGAAATGATTAACCGTGCTGATGCTTTTATTGCTTTGCCAGGTGGCTTGGGTACATTGGAGGAAATTGTTTACAGTATTATCTTGGGCAAACTTGAACATACACCAGAAACCGCTTGGACTGTACAACGTTGAAGGATTTTATGATTTTCTTTGTGTGTTTCTTGATGATGCCCGGAGAAATGGGTTCATGACAAAACCTATGAAAGAATTCCTCTTTACTGCCAGAACTGCTCTGGATCTAATTGACCAAATCTTAGCCTATGAACCACAAATTGACCCTATCATTTTAAAGATAAATTGGTCTGAGGACGATCGTGGTAAGAGACGTCAGATTAATCTGTATCTTAACCTTTAACTTTTCGTGTAGAATTTCAGCTAACCAGGTACTATCTTCTAAACTCTTCTTCTACTGTTTAAGACATTGGGGACAATGTCTCATTTAGGTTTGGGGGAGGGAATTAGTTGATCAGTATCTTATTTTTAATGGTGTGTTATTTTTATTTTTAGTCCAATTTTTTTCGAAAAATACAAAAAATTGAAAATTTTTCAAAAATTATAAAAATATTTTGCGTTTTTGTGTTTTTATTTGGACTAAAAAGGTTAAATTGGTAAGAGATAGCTGAGTAAGGAGTTTCCACTCCTGAGACGTGTCTAAAACCTATTTCGGAACAAGTTAATTTTTGTTTATTTCATTTTGAATTATTTAATTTGTGAATTCTCCATAATATGACTAAAATGGAACTTCATATGCTCAGTTGGCAGATATTATCAACAGGCATGGTAACATACGGACATGAGTTGTAATTGAAAAGTTTGTAATATTTAGTGCTCTAGTTTAATTAGAGAAAGCATCTCAAAAAGTGATGGAGTAAAAAAAAAACATCTGAGGTCCAAGTTATTAAGTCTGTAAGGGTGTTTGAACACCTAGTGCCCTAAAGCCAACTGGTTTGGGAGTCACTGGCCCAAAGCTCGCTACATGGATCAAGGATGTTGCAAAAATATATATATCTGAAGTCTGAGTAATTAAGTCTGTAGGGGTGTCTTAACACCTGGTGCCCTAAAGCCAACTGGTTTGGGAGCCACCGAACCAACACTCACTACATAGATGGAAGATATTGTATATAAATAAAAAAAAAATCAAAAATCAAAGAAAAAAAATCAGAAAAATTATTCTATTGCTGCAAAAAGGTGTGAATTCTGATAAAACTTTAGGACAAAAATATTACTCTTTTATCAAATGCACTTGTGACTGTTGTGGGCAAAATGAGTTGATTAATATTTTGTTGGCTGTGCATATGGAGAATGGTAAATATAATCGGAGAATTTACTTATTCAGTAATTTAGAAAGAAAGAAAACAACTAGTAACTTGGAGTAGAAGTTTCACCTGATTAGTCACTAACTTTTTTTATTCTCTTTTGTCATGTCTTTTTGCTTTTGTGTGCATTAGTTTTATTATCTTTTTACTTTTACAAAACGTTTGTGGGTATCGTTGCTGTAAGCCCTCACGAGACTATAACTCGTCCACTAGGGACACCTAGGGGTTTAAAGGTTTGTTGCATATGCTAAATGCAACCGTGATCCCTACGAAAATGGCTTAGTTTAATTTTAATTGTTTCTTGTATTTTATTTTTTGTTTTGCTCGAGGACTAGCAAAATGTTATGTTTGGGGGTGTGATGAGCGGAAAATATATCAATATTTACCGCCCCTTTTACTTAATATTTTGTTTAGTTTCTCGGGTTTGATGAACGTGTTGATGTGTTTTAGTTTATTTTGCAGATAAAATAATATTATGACACAATGAAATCATTTAGGACGAAATGTGGGTCAAATAAGGGCAAAAATTGGACTTGACATATTAATTTTGGAGATTGGAAACTTGAAAGGGCGTTTTAACGAAGTGCAGTTTTGGAAATTCCAATTTTTGCGCATCTGTCATATTTTGGGAATAACTGTTTACTCCGATATTGGATTGAGCTGATTCAAGTTTCAGATTAAATAAGACTCAAAGATCTACAACTTCGAAAGACAGAATAATTTCGAATTATGAAGATTTCATGCCCAAAATTGATGAATCATTCAGAAGTGTGTTGTATGTAATTATTAAAGTAATTTTCAAAGCAAAAAATAAATAAATAAATAAATAATAAAAATTATCAAATCACCACCAAACATGATAAGCAATTAGTGGAGCAATTAATAATGTATTTGGTGGACGATTTGATGGAGGCAAAATTTTGCCTATAAATACCAAGCCATTTCATTTGTAAATTCATACTTTCTTCTAAGGAATTCCTTAAGAATATTAAGAAGATTGTATCTTGTTTGTTTATTTACAGCTTTCAGTAATTAATTTCCGCTTTCGCACTTTCTTTTCTTTACTTTTCAGTTTTTACTTTCCGCAATTTACTTTTACGCACATTACTTTTCTTTCTTTAATTTTCAGTTTTTACTTTTCAGTAATGATGAGGTAACTCCCCTTTGCTGGGGTAAAAGGTAAAACTTTTATTACTATTATTTATATTAATCTCCCTTAATTATAATATATATAAACTAGTTAAAATCTGACTTAATGAGGATACCGCCATATTGGTCGGTTAGTAATTATTTAAATTGGTTTTAACTTGACTAAACTGGATACCACCTTATTGGTCGGTTGGTAATTAATTATTAATTTGACTTAATCTGGATACCGTCTATATAGCTGGTTAGTAATTATCATGCAAAGTTAATATATTATATTAAGGGAGATATCTAAAATAGAAGTAATAAAAGTGGATCCTTTTACCTCAGCATTTTCTTTTATTGTACTTTTACTTTATTTACTTTTCAGCAATTTACTTTCAGCATTTACTTTCAGCATTTACTTTTCAGCAATTTACTTTCAGCATTTACTTTTCAGCATTTAATTTTCAGTATTTTACTTTATGTCTTTTATTTTATTTAAGTTTTTACTACCCGTAAATATGTGTCGTAACTAAGCCAGTTATCTGGGGTTGTGATGAAATCCAATATCACTGGTTTATAAGGGGTTAAATTACAGTTTGGGTAATATAAAGGTTTATTTATTGAGCCTTAATCCTAACGCTTTTTATTAACTTGCCATTAATAAAATTGAACTGGTAAACTTAAAATGAACTTGGAAAATGGGTTTTAGGTTTAAGACCTTAGACTTAATAGCTCACGATCTTCCTTTAGGATAGATAACCCTTTAATAGATTTCCTTACATGATAGAAATATACTTGTCGGGCGGGGGTAGCCATAATTGGAACTTAATCTTAATAAATTCAGATAACTTGGTTAACATTGGAATATGATTAATTGGGTTATAATGGGTATTTGTATTTGACCATCGGAAGAGGCTTTTACATAATTTCGTGTTTCAGGTTAATAAACCAATATATTACACAAATGTAAAATAACCACTTCATATTTTAAAAAGATATTGGAAGGATTCACAGCCCTGGATAGTTTTATAAATTTGAATTTTCTTCAATCTACTTTCAAGCAATTTTATTTACTTGTTTTAATTTTAAAGTCACCACCCAATCAAACAATCAATCCATTAGATACTTGTAAACATTTAACTTCATAAATTGATAACAAAAGGTTTTAAGTCCTCGTGGGATCGATACTTTTTATACTACTTGAACGATACGTGCGCTTGCGTTATACGCGTGTGATTACGCACCGGTCAGTCGACATACTTGACCACATTCAGAGCGGTCAAGTCATCGTCGAACTACTCGTGCAAAAAAGTTAAAAACTCAATAGTGAAAGGCTTTATTTAAAAAAATAAAAAGTATAATTGATGTTTAAAATGATACTTACTCACAAGACCACAAACAAATTGTAGGGCGTATGTTTCAGAATCTTCATTTAGCACGTGTACTGTTGGGGAGCATCACACCGTGTAATAGTCTCAATTGCTTTGGTGAACTTTAGATTGTGGCAGCCCAATTGTCTCTCTCCATCGTCGGATATGCGAATGGATATCCGTTCGTGAGCCTTCACATGACACACCAACTCCAAACCTTTTATATCAACCCGAGATTTTTGATTGCGGGGGTTCGGTCTACGGCTTGAGCATGTGGGTCAGAGGTGGAACCTACCACACTATTGGTGGATAAAGCAGGTCTCTTGTGTTGTCCGGGGCCATCTACAAAACTGGTCAATTATGCTAAATCTTTAAAAAAAAAATAACCTGCCACATCATTTTGAGATACTAGTAGTGCCATATTGTGGCACTAGACATTGCCTTGCACTGTACAATACCTTAGATGAGGAACTAACATTGGTTGTTTTCACCTATACAACCGTAATTATTTTCTAAATTATGTTAAAAACCATAACAAAAAACTTACTTGCGCAGTAGAATAAAGTTGTTGCAATAGATGAGAGAAACGTTTGAGAGAATTAAGAAAAAGGTTGTTATGGTGTTATTATAAACAAACATTTAACTGTTGGACAGTTATGACCCATAGGGTCACTGTTTGTAAAAGATATTGTGTTTTGTACAAAATTAACTATGTTGTAATGAAATTGCCTTTTACCGTTTTGTAATTTATTTACTTTGATATATAAATGGTAAAAGTCCTTATGATTAATTCTGAATTTAGATGATATGAGACAATATCAATCCATAAAGGTTTAATCATTAAATATCCCTAGTCGTAGTATTATCGAGATTGGACATCGATAATGCGGAATAGACTAGTATTGCACTTGTGCGCGTTGTGAGGGCATAACGTCATAGTTCTCATATATTTAAGTATTGGATACTCATGCAAGTGCGATAGGAGGTTGTGTTTTACCGATGGTACGGAAAACAGCTTCGCTCTGGATAGACCCCGCGGAATCCCATTGGTAGTATGTATATGTGTCTATGAGAGTCCGCTTCAGGGTAGGTGTATTTGGTCTTAACCTGAGACTAGCATCGCGAGTACTTGCGACAATCGGTAAACTTTGGTTTTGGTCGTCCAGGGCTTTAACAGGTTTTGTGTACGCCTCTTCTGGGTTTATTGAGAATCGTAGTGTATTGGATGTGATGTCAAGAGGGAAGTATCACTTCAGACATATGAAGATGATGATCACGCAGGGATTCAGAACTTGTTCTCTATTTTGTTGCAACCATCGGGATAATATGACAAGGTCATGATTATCCGATTCAAATAGACTAGTTGCTTGATATTCGATACGTGCTTCATACGGGGCAGACACTATTCCAGCCACAGGCCTTGCACGTGACATCCGATACTGGATCGTAATACAAAATACTACGGTGTACTACGCCTGATATAGATCGTATATTCCATTAAGAATATTTCTAGAGAATTGGGTAGGTATGGCGCTTTGCTAGAAGCCAACCTTGTCTCGTAAATCGGTAAAAATGTAGTACGAGGTACGCACGTGTTCGGATAGTCTGACGACCGTATTTACTGCCAACATATCCAGAGATCTCTTGGGTCGCTTCCCGAAGATTCACCGATGACGTATGATTCGAGCATAATTAATCTGGGATTAATTGCGGAGACACTTTATCTTGGATAAAGTACTATTTGAAGAGAGAGAAAGATTAATTTGGAATTAATCGATAAAATAATATATTCGATATATTAAACGAAATTGGATTTCGACGCGGAATTAAAATTAGATTTTAATTCGGGCAAATGAGTTAATTTAGAATTAATTCGTTAGCGACGTGAATAGTAATTTCGCTAGGCATAATTATTTAATTACGTCACGACGGAAGTTCGTTAATTCGGAATTAGCGAAACCGAGCCCGGAAGTGTTTGCAGGCCCACTCGCATTTTGAATCGAGTGGGGCCCACAAGTCACATCGCGAGTCACATCACTTGTCATTTATTTGTGATAGATGTCAAAGTCACTTTTTGTGAGTGACATGTTGTCACTATTCATGATGCAAGTTGTTGAGATCATTTATTACAATTTTGGAGCCAAATTTGGCTTTGGCTTTTTGTAAACTAATACCAAATATTTGGTAAATGTTTTTTCATTCATTCATACGGTTTTTGAAGCCAAAAAGAATAGAAAAACAGAACTCTCTCTCTCCATTTCTTGATGAAACCGTGAGCTCCATTGAAGGGAAAATTTGATTTTCTTTATTCATTTGCTAGCACAGTCAAAGGATCAAACAAGGTGATAGGGAAGCTTATCTTAGAGCATGGATTTCCATTAAAGCTTGGAGCTTCATCATCTTCTTCAACAACAACCTTGGCCGAATTTCAAAGCTTGAAGGGAAGGAAAATTTTGTTGAGCATCACATCCAATCCGTTCAATGTAAGTGTGTTTCCGCCACATTTCTTTATAGTATTCATTCTATTTCGTGGCTTAAAATGATCTTGGGACATCAATAGAAACCTACAATTGTATCAATGAGCCTTGTTTAAGTATGAAATATTTTAGGGTAAAATTTGGGTAAATTGATTTTGAGCATGTTTTGAATAAATTACTTGTTTGAGCATGCTTATGGATGGATGACTTTGAGTTGTATGTGATCAATTTTGAGAAAAATGGATTGGATCAATTTTTCACCCAAAACTGGCTTGGCCGAATATGTATTACCCTTGGAAGTCTTGGTATTTTTTGTTTTGATGATCATTGGATGACTTGAAACAATTGGAAATGTCGATTTGTAATTCGATCGGATTGAAAAACGAAATCGGACAAAAATCCTTATCATGGCCGAGAGCTTCTTAGCATGTATGGACTTGATTTTTTGATTCAAGAATGTTGGACATTAGTTGAACAAATAGGATACATAATTAATTGGTTAAATTGTATTTTGGAAATATTGATTTAGTTAATTAATTGATGTATTACACTTTAATTAATTAAGTTATAAAATTTGGAATTTTAAATTTGGTTAATTGGGCTTAATTTTGAATTGGGCTTGAAAATGTTATATTTGGGCATAATGGGCTTGGTTGGGCCAAGTTGGTTTAGGCAAATTGGATTGGATCCAAATTGGGCCTAAATCATTCCATTAAGTTCAAATGTAATAAATGGGCTTTAAAAGTTTAATTGGGCCTTATGGGCTAAAATTGGTTTTTTGGCATATGAGGGTGATTCCTCAATTGGGCTTGGTAATTGGGTTTGACCCATATTGACCAAAGACCATGCCTTATAAAATCAATTGAAAGCCCATCGGACTTTAATTAAACGAACATGGATGTTAGTTGGGCTTTGAGACCCGATAAGATTAGATTTGGAATCTTAGTCGTTAAAGCGCATTAAAAAGTGTAGATTATTTAATTTGGAATTAAATACATGAATTAGTATTGAATACGAATTAAATTAGATTTAACGAGTAGTTCGATATAATTCAAGAATTCGTACTTTAAGTACTTATTCTCAAACGAGTTGGACTCGCGCAAATCAAATCATTGTTTGAAAATTGGATGATCACTAATATTCAAAGATAATTAATTTGATTAGTTTGAATGAATAACATGCTTGAATGAATACATGGATGTGATGTATGAATAGCGTATATCGGATGGATATTAGAAGGGGAAGGGCAATTTTAGAAATTGTTGTAAATTCGGAATTTATAAATTGGACCTGCGTGTCCAGCCTTTTCTCTCATTATTTCTTTGTATTCTCTTCTCACCTAATTCCCCTCAATATTAATGAGGTTTCTCTTATTGTATTATGTAATTGGGTAGAAGTAGAATAGTAATATATATTTATTTTTTTAAAAACAAATACAACATATTACTAAATTTTAAAATTTCTTATTATACTTTAATAAATGTATAAAATATATAAAATTATTAATCACTACTAAATGTCTGCTCGATTTCATTGTCTGACGTAAACTCGTCTTCGACTACATCTTCTTTTCGGCCGTTATTTTCTTCTTGGTCGTCATCCAAGTTTTGGATGACCTCAATAGCATCAATGTAATCTCGGGTAAGCTGAATAATGACCATATCATTCTGGATAATATTTGACAATTAAGATATTTGCTCAGTATCGTCATGCTCAGTATCCTCTTCGAAGTGATCATCGGTATCATTTTGTTTCTCTTAAACATCCCAAATACACCCTGGTTTAATTTTCCATGACTTTCAATCAATTTTCAAATTTTGGGTCATCCATATATATATGACAGGATGTGCTTGGTGACAGAAAATATATGGATCATATTTGTACCAAACACATTGAATGTTGATCGATGTTAGGTGGTGATGGAACTGAATTCTCATCTTTCTAGGATCAGTGTCAAACCACTTACATGCTAATAAGAAAATCTAACGATTTGGTTTGTAAATCAATTCAATAACTCCTTACAGTTGACCGTAAAAATCAATAGTACATTTACTATGGTCTCATGAACTGTAAATCCCATAGTTTTATGTTGTGCGCGAAATATCTCTTCGCTCTACGATAAAGCGCACACCACTGGCGATACAACTAAAATACTCATATGCTTATCTTGTAGAACCATAAGCTAGTGATGCTATAGCACTGAAGGAGTCGATATCGCCATTTTCAATCTAATTATTTATTTGAAATGCATGCAAAATCATTGATTAGGGAAAGTAAGATATACTATATACTGTAAAAGTTTAGGTATGGAAAAAACTCACAGTTGCCTCAAACTGCTTAGGGAATGTCATTTGTTGCCTCTCACTGATATTTTGGTTGTTGCTGCTACTGCCAAGAATAGTCTCATGATGTCTACATTAAAAATGATAAAATTATTCAAAACTCCTTGTAATTAGTTTAGACACGTATTGTAGATATGACTACAGCTCATCAGATTTATTCAGAATAAACCAATGAGCACGTTGTTCTTCCTCGATTGTAAGTATTTTAATAGTCATCTTCCCGATGGGTCTACAGTTTTGATGGAAAACAGAGACATCATGTGATTCATATTCTCCCTCATAGTAGTTTCTATTCCGATGATTAAATGTTATTTTAATATTCTTTAAGGTCATCGAACATATTGTTAGGGCTTCGTTTTGGTCACACCTTGTTTTGTACAATTCCCTGTACCGTCTCAATGGCCTGAAATATTTAACAGCAAAACTAATATGATATATAGTCATATATATATATATATATATGTGTGTGTGTGTGTGTGTGACATGAATTAATATTTATACACAAAAGCTTATGTGTGTGTGACATGAATTAATATTTATACACAAAAGCTTACTTTTCTATAAGGTACATCCATTTACACTGGACAAGACCTCATTTCTATTTTTTGCAGGTAAACGCACTGCCAAATAAAACATTACATAAAAAAATACAGGTGTAAGTATGCGTCCCAATTGAAAAAGAATGAGGATAATTTCTTGCTCACATTCATCGATGACCGATGTGGTTAAAGTTGTCTGATATAATTATTTTAAGAAATCACACAAGTCCAAATTTGTGTAGAATACTTATGGTGGAAGGAGCAGAAGAATGTCCACGGGAAGAAGAATTTCCAGAAGCACGTGACAGTCATGAGTCTTCAACACAGTTATTGTGTCATCTATAACACATCTTCCTATATTATATGCATACCTATAGGGAAATTTTACTGTTTTCAACCACTCACATAATGACTTCCTTTTAGCCGAAGTTAGGACGTAATAAGCTGGTGGTTTGACATAGCCTCTTGGAGTGGATCAGAAGTGTATATCTTTGTGAATTTTCATATCTTGCAGGTCGAACACGCATTTCCAGTATCTTTTGTCTTCCTTAGTATGTTCAACAAGGTGCCAACTAGATTTTCACATATGTTTTTCTCAATGTGCATCACATATAAATTATATCCTAAACTCAGACTCCCCTAATACTACAGCTCCAAGAAAATGTTTTTCCCATCCAATCCACCTTTTCAAGTCAAAGTCTGCAATTTTATGATTATGATGTTTCACGGGCATGGTATTTCTGAGTCTTTGATGTTAGCAAAGTATGTCAAATCTAGATAAATCGTTTGGTATGCTTCTAGGTTCTAAACGACCATTAAATAATTTACTTATCCTTCAGGAATGAATAAGGTCTAAAAATCTTATGTGGTCCGTATATCCAATATTTTTCCGCAAACGTTGTCAAGATGTATCATCCACACATACTGGACATGTCATATAACCCTTAATACGCCACCTAGATAGGGAACCATAAATTGGAAAGTCATTAATAGTCCATAATAATATCGCGTTTATTTGATAATACTGCCCAGTAACTGCATCATAGGTAGTTACACTGATATTTCATAATATATGTAACTCTTCAATCAACAGCCTCAAGTAAACATCGATATCTTTACCGGGGGAACATGGACCTGGTATAAGTCAGGACAAGAATATGAAAGAGTCTTTCATACACTTCCACGGTGGTAAATTATAAGGTACAATTACAATATGTCATATACTGCAAGAGTTATAGATGTTTCCAAAAGGATTAAAACCGTTAGATGCGAGGTCAAACCTGACATTACGAGAGTCCTCAGCGAAACATGAGTACATATCATTAATTTCTTTCCACTCAGTTCCATAAGCAGAGTGTCTAAGAATGCCCTCATCACCAACTCTCTTATCATGATGTCATCTCATGTCAGATGCGGTGTGACGCGACATTAATAATCTTTTTAATCTATGTGTCAATGGAAAATAGCGTAACGCCTTCTGAGGCACCTTCATCTCAGTACCACAGATCTTATATCGATTTTCTCTACAGATAGGACAATCCTCAAGAGGTTCATACTCTACTCCAAATAATGCACAATCATACTTACAAGTGTATATCGATTCATACCCCTAATTCAAAATTAGACAATATTTTCTTCCACTCGTAATATGATTTTGCCAATTCTGTGCCGATTGGTAAGATATGTTCAAGCAACTCTAACTTCATATCAATGATTATATCGGTCATTCCATTACTTACTTAAATGTAGAGAAACTTGACAACAAAGTTCAAAGTCAACATGCTAGTACCATCAAACTGTATTTTTTAGCTTCTTTAAATAACTAACTAAATATTTATTTATGTCATTCTCGTTTGAATGTGATATTTCTCCACCAAATGGCGAACCCTGCAAGTCATGCAAAGCAGCAATCATATCATCATCATCATTTTCTTGACGATGCTCTTGATAACTGGTAGATTCTGGATTGATAAACTGGGAGTCAGAGTTGTATTTTTCTCCATGGTAAACACACGTTCGATACGTCACTGAAATTCCCGGCATGTATAAGTGATCTATAACTTCACTCAAGTACTTTTTTCTCCTATTCAAACAGTTATTACATGGACATCGCACAGGACCTTCAGCATTAGTATCTCGTTTCGTAGCTTTATAAATTCTTCCACTCCTTTACGGTACGGTATTCAATACTCAATCTATTGGACACACTTATCCAACTTCTATCCATATCAACAAAATATCTACAAAAATATAAAAAAAAATTGATAAATTATTAAAATTAATGTATATAATATTCACTTAATAATTAAATAATAATCCAAAATCAATTTGGTTATAGGATAACTTGTTGTCATTCTAGAATGTTATAACTACTCTTGTAACACATACAATTGTTCTAAGGTATCTCATGTGTGGAGACCTTGGATGGTGTTGAATTAATTTGATTAATTTGTTGGAAAATTAGATTTTATATGAAATTAATTAAATTAATTGTTAATTTAATCTATTTTGAAAATTAATTATTTTTTATATGAAAAATATGATATTTGAAAGTTTAGTTGTTTTTGGATGTTGAAATAATTTTCAAAAATTATTTCGGAGTCGATCGATGAATTATGCGAAAACGATGATGATGATATGAATTATTTCGGAGTCGAAATAATTTTCAAAAATTCTACTATAAATTTGATATAATATAATTTTCTGCCATCCTGACTTTCGTATATTTCATATAAAATTTTTAGTTATAAATTCGTCTTATGATAATTTTATATAAAATATTATATTTTATAACTTTATTTTTCTATTTTTGGTAATTTTATTGAATTAATATGATGCAAAATGTGAAGTGTTTTATTTTAAGGATAAATATGTAAAAATTGAAAATATTCATTTGACTGCTACTACCACCACTACCACCCCTACCTCTCATATATTTCATATAAATTTTTTAGTTATAAAATTAGTTATATGATAATTTCGTATAAAAAATTATAATTTACAACTTTATTTTTATATTTTTAGTTATTTTATTGAATTATTGATGCAAAAATGTGAAGTGTTTTATTTTAACGGTAAAGATGTAAAAATATTAATTTGACTTTTATTCTCTGGGGTTTTAGAGTATTATGAAAACATTATGAGGCAAGTGATAAATAGTATAAACATTGGGGGAGTGGCAATCTCCCATAGATTCTTTAATAAATAATAGTGGCGCCAAGAAATAATAATTGGCACATTAAAGATAAAAATATCTAAGAAATAATAATTGTCACATTAAAGATAATAATATCTAACTTTTATATATATTTAGATATATAAAGATAATAGTGAATATCATAAAGGAGTGGCAGAAAATCCTGAGGATTGATGGTAATCAATTTATATTTTCATTAATGTGTTTACTTTATTTATTAATCAGAATATTATTAATAAATTAAAAATATTTTTAGTTTAAAATTATCTATTAATTTACTACTTATTAATTTATTATTATGTATTAATTATATTAACTACTATAATTATTAAATTATTGGATATTAAATTTAATAAATTACTAAATTATTATTTTATTCAACTTGTAGGCACCATCTCATTTTTATTCCCAGTTTCTTTTAATTTTAAAAAGTAAACATCCTTTCAGTCTCTCATTTCCATTACCATCAAAGTGAAAACCACTTAGTAGTTATTATTGATAAGGCATTTTATTGACTTACAAGTTCGAAAGAGGTGACTACTTAATTCAATCGAGCCGTTAGATTTGGTCCATGTGTGATTGACGTAATCAAGTGGGCCCAAGGTGCTAAGTAGGCCCATGACGAATTGGGTAACAGCTTGCTGCTCCTATTTTCGTCGGTGGAAACCAAACAAATATCAAGTTTAAGGGTCGCGGCCCGGGAGGCGAAAGTCCCGGGCCGGGCCTTAAAATGAAAGCTCGGCTCGGGCTCGGGCCCGGGCCGGGCTTTCCGATTTTGGCCCGGGCCCGGCCCGGCCCGGGCCAAAATAAAAAAAAAAATATTAATATATTTGTATCATTTTTATTTTTTTTTAGTATTTAAATTGTTAATTTATCAATAAACTTGTGATTTATTTATAAATTGTATTTGTATATAGTGTAAATATATTATATATTTGTATATTTTTTAATTTTTTTATTTTTTTTTTAAATTCGGGCCGAAAAAAAGCCCTGGCCCGAGCCCGGCCAGAGTCGGGCCGGCCCCAGCCCGGCCCTGAGACCACCCGGACCAGGCTTTTCCCGAGCCCGAGCTTTTTTTTTTGTTAGCCGGGCTCGGGCCGGACTTGTCAAAGCCCGGACCCGACCCGGCCCATTGCCCCCCTTAATCAAGTTCAATTAAAAAACCAAAAACTACCAATACTATTATCCTAACAACAAAAATTATGCATTGATCAAATGGTGTCGATAGTGCACGTGTAGAAGATGACCCACATTCTGTTGAATTACTGTTGGTGTCAATTGTTTGTCGTCAATCGCTATCACCGAGAAAAGTCGCAAGAAAAGGTTCCTATGGAAAATTGCTTTTCCCGTGTGAGCGCCCCTCCCCCCATTGTCCCCCCTATAATTACTTCTTTACCTCCTCCCAAAAATCATATATATTAATACACATATATATTTTTGCTAACTAATTTATTTATAATATTTTTTATTAATTACTTTTTTTATATTCATATTTTTTTCTCCTATACTTATTTAATAGTCTTATATATCTATTATATTTTATTTGTTTAATAAAATTTATGTATTTTTTATTTGTTGTTATTTATTTTATATTTTGTATTTATTAATTTTATTTTGATTCTTCATTAATTTATTTAACACTACTTATATATTAAGAAACAATTTATGACATATTTTTTTATTTGTTTATTATTTATGTTGTGTTTTTTATTATTTAATTTTCTTTTAATTATTTATTAATTTATTTAACACTATTTATTGTTATTGTCTCTAAGACATGCCCAAAATCATAAACATGATTCTAGTGTGAATATTACAAGATAAGTTGCGGAAATTACTTACATTGCTCGGTAGAGAAGTTCGAAATTTCTCCTCGGATGTAGAAGCTCCAAGCTTTCTTTGTTGTTCCAAACTCATTGGTGAGTTTCCCTATCACCTTCAAGAGACTCCCAAGTGCTAGCTTGCTTGAAATTTTTGCAACAAAAATTTCCATGGGTAAGAGAGGCTCACGGTTTTGTGTAAGAAAAGAGAGAAGATGAATAGTTCCCAACCTTCCAAAAGTTGTGTTTACTTGTTTCAAAAACATGTGTTTATTGTGTGTTAAAGTTGCCTTTTAAATTGCCAACTACTTCCATCACCAATAGTGACTAGTGATGTAAGTCATGGGTCTCACCCATTTAATTCCAAATCTAGTTGGCTTACATAACACACTTTGGGTCCGGTTCATTTAATCCGACTAAATGAATTTTCCGTCGCTAAATAATTAAATCCAATTTAATTAAATAATAATACATCGTAAAATTATTACGAAAGTCGCTTACGAATTAATTCCAAATTAATTCGTTCGCTTGAATTAAAATCTAATTTTAATTTCGTATTGAAATCCAATTTCAATTAATATATCCGATATATTATTTTAGCCCAATTAAATAAATTAAATAGAAAAAATCCAATTTAATTATTAAATTTATTTTCCCGATTAATTCCAAATTAATCGCATTCTCTTCTACAAGAATTAATCCCAGATTAATTTTTCATTTGATAATTAATCACAGATTAATTATTGCCGTAATTAATCCCAGATTAATTTTCTCTCTCATAATTAATCTCAGATTAATTCTGTTCGAGTCAAATGTCATCGGTGAATATTTGGGAAGCGACCCAAGAGATTCCTGGATATGTTGGCAGTAAATACGGTCATCGGACTATCCGAATACGTGCGTACCTGGTACCACGTTCTTACCGATTTACAAGACATGGTCGACTTCTAGCAAAGTACCGTGCCTACCCAATTCTCCAAAATATATTCAACATGGAATATATATAATCTGTATCAGGCGTAGTATACAATGTATTGCGTAATACAATCCAATATCTGATGTCACATGCTAGGCCTAGGGTTGGAATTGTGTCTGCCCCGTATGAAGCATATATTGGATCACTAGCAACTAGTCTCTGTAATCGGATAATCATGACCTAGTCATACTATCTCGATAGCTGCAGCATTTAAGAGTACTAGTTCTGTATCCTGCGTGATCATCATCTCCATATGGCTGAAGTGATACTTCCATCTTGACATCACACCCAATACACTACGATTCTCAGTATACCCATAAGAGGCGTACACAGAACCTGCTAAAGCTCCGGACGACCAAAACCAAAATATACTGATTGTCGCAAGTATTAGCGATGCAAGTCTCAGGTTAAGACCACATACACCTACCCTGATTTCGGATTCCCATAGACACATAGTCATACTACCAATGAGACTCCGAGGGGTCTATCCAGAGCGAAGCTGTTCCCGGTCCAACGCCTAACAGAACCTCCTATCAAACTTGCATAAGTATCCAATACTTAAATATATGAGAACTATGCCGTTAAGCTTCAATAACGCGCACAAATGTACTACTAGCCTATTCCGCATTATCGATGTCCAGTCTCGATAATACTACGACTAGGGATATTTAATGATTAAACATTTCGTTGATTATTACTGTCTCATATCTTATTAATCCGATACTAATCATATGGACTTTTATCATTTATATATCCAAGTAATCTAATTACAAAATGATAAAATAGCAATTTCCTTTGTCACATAGTTAATTTGTACAAGAACACCATGTTATTTACAAATAGTGATGCTATGGGTCATAATTGTCTAACATTTATGTATAATGAAAATTG